>MUZC01002328.1:24809-53235 GCA_002072015.1 Radix auricularia | reverse complement strand
AGTTGATTCAAAATAGCAATGAATTAAATATAGTATAGTATGGACAAGCATAGCTGATGATTATATCCATCAGTCAGATTTTAAAATATTTTTTGACTTGTTGTAAAAACAATGTTTATTGTGTATTTTATGCTTAATATTTCTAGCTATAAATAGACTGTAAAAACAGATATAGTATTGGTGAGACAGCTTAAGCGTGACAACCCATGAACGCCTCTGTAATGTTAAACTTTTGTTGTAAGTGTTAAAGACAACGTTATTTTCAAATTGCTGTCTAATTTTTTGTTATGACCCAAAAATGTTTTTTGGCAAAACATTTTTTTTTGAAGGAGGGGGGTGGATGTCACGTGAAAAAGTGGTGTGTCAGGGTCAAAAGGAGGCCAGTGAAAAAATCACGTGTGTGTGGTCACGAGAAGGACAGGGGGAGAGAACACGAGGACATGACTCGAGCGGTAGAAAGAAGTTGAGAGACAGAGATGACGCGAGTGGAAGCAAAATGAACATTGTTGTTTATTGTAAAATAAGTGTACAGATTTGTTATTGAACTATTAAAGAACATATTTCCTGGATTTGATTATTAAAGTGAATTATTGTGTGAGAGCGGAGACTTTTTCATAAGCCCACAAAGAAACGCAAAATGAGGTCAATCACGAGAAAGTGAGAAAACGGGGACCTCTGCCTGTTACACTAAATGGTGTCAGAATCGACCATCCTGTTACAGTAGTCAGTTTTGGCGCTACGTCCCTTTTCCAGAGAAACTTTCGGTCCTTGGCTTGCCAAGCCGAGCTCTGTTAGGTTCTGAGAGTGAAATTCTCCCTTCTACTCTTCACCAGACCTCTCGCTAAGGTCGAGACCTTCCACCCTAAATTACTTTTTTTTTTTGTTTCGATCTACACCATACTCGTCTTCCGGGCCACGAGGAGGCCAAACCTTTTCGGCGGACCAACAATTGTTGTGGCTCCATTTGGAGCAGGAAAACTCTAATAAGAATGCCGGACTAAATACAAACTATAGATACGCGTAGGATGCAATAACATTCTGCATAGAAAGAAATCAGCAACAGATAAAATAATACTTCACAGAATTTTTAGCCGTTTTAATTTAAATTTAGTTTTTGAATAGCCTACAATTAATTAATTGTAATGTTTCTATTAACTTAATTTTTTTAGATGTCTTATAATTATTTGATTGTTAACTACCTAGAACCTACTGTTAATTTATCTTTTAATGAAATTGACATCATTTTATATTCCAGAGAGTATATTTGAATAGGTTATTGTATTAGCACAGACACAGGAAAAATGATGAGAGATGATTATGACGGCACAGTTACATTTCATAATGTAGGACCGGGAAGTTTTCCATACCGTCCGGTAGGTTTGGAAGCATTTAAGTATTAAAATATATTTATTAGGGCTGCGGAAATTACCGATTAATTTCTCGATTAATCGGTAAATTATTTTATCGATTAAAATTCTTTTAATCGATAAAATAGGGATTAAAAATTGAATTTGTTTTTAAATTCGATTTATTTATAAATAATTAATAATAGTTTTTATTTTGTTATTATTTTTACGTACAAACCTTTCCGTTAAGGGAATTCAGAAAGAGTATACTTTAAAATAACCTGTTTTATAAGGACAATGATATAAAAAAAACATTGTTTTTAATTATTTAACAATAACAAAATTTAAATTCATTGATATTATATTGAACTACATATTTTTAAATATATACCTTAACAATGGTGCGTGTTTTTAAAAATTGAATTCAATTAAATACTTAGGTTATGGGCATTTTAAAAACGCAATAAAAGGGCACAAATGAAGGAAAACGAAATAGTGAAAAAAAAGATTATGAGATCTTAGAAAAAAATCATAGCTTTCGAACCACTTGGAATAAAAATATGATCTTTATGTTTTTACTAATCATCAAACAATTTCTATACAGCTGTATTACTTTTATATTTATAAGACCAATTTGAATTTTTATTCAAGTGCCTCAACTTTAATACGTTATTTAACTTGGTTTCAGTGTTAACTATTTTAAAAATAACTTAATGCAAATACCAATTGCGTGTTTTTATTACTTCCCTTGAAGTTTTCAGTTTGATGACGTCATACATCTTTATTTTTAACTTAACAAAAGTATCGATTAATTAATCCGTAATTTTTCAAAAGTTAACGATTAAATTTAATTTAATCGATAACAGCCCTAATATTTATATAACCCCAGTCTGTCTGTCTATCTATCTATCTATCTATCTATCTATCTATCTATCTATCTATCTATCTATCTATCTATCTATCTATCTATCTATCTATCCATCCATATATCCATCTATACATTTATCAATCCATTCATCCATCCATCTATTCATCCATCGATCCATCCATCCACCCATCCGTCTGTCTATCTATCTATCTATTTATATATCAAACTATCTATCTATTAGTCTATAAGTTTATTTATCAATCTATCTATCCTAGATCACAAATATTGTTAATTTTTTTACATGTAACAACAATATCTTTTTTGCAATATATAATTTTCATTGCGTTTTATTTGCCTAAGTTTCTATATTTAATAACAGAAGAGGAATTTCTTTATTTAATTTATTATAGCAACTGTTAAAATGATTAACCAATTTAATTATATTTTTTGCTATCCAGTTTATCTACTCCGTGTTTATTATATTTTTTTTTGAATAATTAGAATTGAAGTTTAACAGCTGTAAAATGTAAAGAATAAACATGTGCAAATAAAATTACAACAATTGTGTACATACAAATTAAGCAAACGTGATATGACTTGATTAACAAACCCAACAGTTTTATTTGTTACTCAGTGGCGTAGCTAGAGCTTTTGCCGCCTGGGGCGGTCTCCAATATGCCACCCTTTTAGTGGCTGCCCATAAATGACGTCATGCACTGGGGGAGGGGTCGCACATTTGACGTCATTTAAAACGTGCAACTTTAAATAGAAGCTACACTGAAACATATGATTCCCGACACTTTATTCAATGACGTTTAACGTGGTTTCATGCGTGTTCAGATATTAGAGTGCAGCCTTAAACTAAAATGATATTTAAATGACCCCCCCCCNNNNCCCCCCCCCCAAAAAAAAAAAAAAAAAAAAAGTAAACATGCTCATTTTCAATTAGAAAATACCGCTTGTCACGTCACATGGAGGAAGGGAACTAATTGTTCGTTTCGTGACACCGTGTGTCATGACAAGGGGGCAGGGGGGGGTGAAAAATCTGCTGAAATCATGTGACGTCTTTATTAACGGCCCCTTAAGTTCATAAAACGGGTTCCCATAAATTGAGATATCATAGAAAAGAAAAATATTGCATTGAACTGAGTGAAATTCCAGCATCTTATCTCGTTTTAGTAGTTATTTGAGATTATAATTTTTTCGAAGACGCTTGAAATTTTTAATGCCTTTTTCGGAATTATTTAAGTTATTGTGGTACATTTTAACGGGGAAAGGAATTACCGTTAATTTTTTAATGAAAAACCCAAACCATAGGTGCTACGTTAATGCAATAAAACAAAATAATTTTAATTAATAATAAGTTACTTTACAATAATTTTATGAAACCAGAATAAGTAATATAATTTACTACTTGCAGGTTTAACAGAATATTTGAACCACCATGTCATGTAGGTACCTTTTTGCGCATCATTTTGCGTATGTCGAAATTCCACGCTAAAACTGTCGTGCCATATTAATACTACATATATTCGGACAGCGTCGTGTGTTATTGTTGTTTTTTGTGCAGTTTTCTTATAAAAGCGCCATCTGTGACGCATACCGTTTAATTTTCAAAACAAATCCTTACCTTTCTGAGCGATATTAAATTTTTATACGGTTTTGCTTTAGTTATAAAAATGACTATGCAATGAAACAAATATTGCACGAATTCGTTAATTAAAGCTCAAAATTGAGATTCTTTTTGTGTCATTATGTGTTTCCCACTTAGAAAGAAAAGGGGAGGTTTTCATACATTTTCACATGCCCACAATAGCCGCCCTTTGAGTGAGTGCCGCCCGGGGCGGACCACCCCCTCCGCCCCCCCTAGCTACGCCAGTGTTGTTACTAGATGCCCGCTTCGTAGCATACGCCGTAGATTTTTCTCATAGATAGTGCAAAGAAAGTGGAGGGGGTGAAAAGACACAAACTACATCACGATGAAATCCGAACAACGCGAATGAACCTCGGATGCGGGGATAACTGCGACGCATTGGTGATCTTGAAACATGTGCATTGTGGTTAGCCACTTGCCACTCCGCACTACACTAGCTTGGTCAGACTTATATTCACTCGTCTTTTGCTTGTTATGGTGATCGAAAGATAGCGGGAAATGAACGGGCACAAAACAATTAAAAAATAAAAAAAAATAAAAAAAAGAAGTAATGTCTTAGCTGGGGATTGAACATCCGACCTCCCAGTGTTAGGTGAATGTTGTAACCATTAGACTAAGAAATACATGTTATTCTTTTGTTCTGAAAGAAGAGAGTAATTGACTTCAATTCAACGAATTGTTGAATGACCCACTGTTTACTACTTTTTATGGCAAACTGAATGGTTGATGGGGTCAGATAGTTTGCTTGGTGTCCGGCATGGTTGGACCATGATGAGATTTATATATATATATATATATATATATATTATCTTATATGATTTAAAATTATCTTAACGATACGAAAATTACTGCGTCCTACGATAATTCGTAGCTTACATAGCATCCTGCATTTTCTTTCAGCTTTAAACGCTGACAGATTTTTCGTTTTATTTGTTTGATCAGGAAACCCAGTTATCGTCAGATTTTCAGATAGGAAAAACGAGAAATCCTTAGTTTTCACTTGCATAATAAGTAACGTCCCTATCTCTATCTAATGGATGGTGTCAGATTCTTAAGGTGTTTTATTTCAAAGTTAAAATTAATTTACTAATTTATTATTACCGATTGAGCTTTAATTATTTAACTAATGGTGTTAGTCTCGCCAGTTTTGAACATTCGCTAGTAGTTAACATGGCAGCTTTTTATTTATTTTTAAAAATGTATTCTAGTTAATCAATGGTGTTCATTGTTAGATTTAATCTGATAAAATTAGTACACTATTTAACCCAATGAAAATATTAAGTCTATTTTAAAATCATGTACCCAGCTTTTTTATGTAGTTGCATTTCTATGTTTATATTGCCTTAAATTGATTTTAAAAATATCAGTATGTATTTGATTTACAACAATAATATTAATAACCTATTAACCTGATTAGAATTATTGGTTTCAAGATATAGATTTTAATTATATAATATGTTTTCATTTACTATTTTTTATAATTATACTTTTTTAAAGTTAACTTTGTTTGGAAGGGGCTTCTATCGAATACTATTGTTTTATGTACTTTATACCTTTTGTGTCGACCACATACCCAAACAGTTGAAAGTGATTGGGGCGCCGAGGCGGGTAATCGTTTCTTAGTGTCCCCAATCGGTTTAAAGTATCATGAGCCATTAATTAAAATGGCATTACATGCATTAATAAGGTACTATTAACAGACTAATGCATTGATATTTGCGTTTATATCAGATTAATGACATTGTAATTTTCCCATTTGGTTCATTTTTGCAAGATTTGAAAAATGTTATTTTAAATTGAAGAAATTTATTTCTTTAATAATTGTTAGCTGAATCGAATTAAATTAAGTATATTAAGATATGTGACATTTACATTCTTATAATGTATAAGCTGTTGTTATGAGGCCTTACATTTGTTGTAAGCTTAAATTAAAGGTAAAAATTTTTTTAAACAAATGTAAGATTTATTGTTTTATATACTGTCACAAGCGTACTGAAAAATAGATCACTATGCTTGATAGTGAAATCATACTTTCGCTACCTTTCACGAACATAAACACAAGCCCACTGTTCGGAACATTCTTTATTGCAATTCGCCTAATGCAACCTACGCAATTCCACCGGCCAAAGCCACACTACAACACTTTCTCAAAATAAAACAGTTTATTTCCATTTCCAAAACAATTCCCCCACGATTAACTCAAAATACAACCTCCACATATTTAACTGCGAAAATTTAACGATATTATGACACATAAAAATAAACCGGAAAATCAACGTTTTTGACTATAAACCCTTAAATATAAGATATCACTAAAAAAAAGCTATTATGTTCAATATAATTCAACTCGCGCGACAGACCGTGACAGACCCCTGTGACTTCGAGGGCTGGAGTGAGACCAGTGACCCGTGGAGGTCAACTATAGAAGTTGACTGCACATGATATATAGAGATAAACTAAATATGCATTAATTTTATTACGATACATTCCATTGATCTCAAATTTGGTACAATGCATTGTTAGGTGGTACAGGTGATATGTGCGAATTTTCAGCTTTTCTGATTCCATGGACCACGAGAGACATAGAGACAAGACTGTTAAATTAACATAACAATTTAAAACTTGGAATCCACGACATGTACCCGTAAGTTATATAAATATTTATTATACATTGTTGCATGTGAAGCTGCAAATAGTTAGTTTTCTTAACATCCACTTTGGTGTATGGATTTTCTTTGTAACTTATTTATATTTTAATAGTATGCAGGCTAAATATACAAATCTTCTCGAAATAAAGCCATTTTTTACTGGAAAAGGCTATTTCGGCAAAAGGATAAGGACATGTCCACTACTAGAGAAGACCATTTCCACATTAAGAAATATCAATTTCCGCGTCTGGGACAGACCATTCTCGCAACTGAATCACAGATTATACTTGGCTTTGGTATAAATACGGTTGCTTACTTGTGTTTGGTGATATTTTTTTATATTCTAAATTGTTGTGGGTGCTGAGATATTTCCCATACAGTCTTTACTTTTACTTGCACACATATCTGCATGTTACGCATTTGTCTTTTCAATAGTTAAATTACTTGAAAACTTTAACCCGTGGCTTGTGTCAAGTATTTTAAAGTAAAATTTTCCCATAGCCTGTAATAGTAAAGAAAGGTAGTAAACCTAAAATGTATTTAACTTTTTTTTTCATGTCGAATAGTGATTAATGTGAGACATCGAAATGATCTTTACTAACTAAACTCGAAGATGAACAATGCTGATGGTTAAGAAATTTATATATCACTCTTGGTGTTTTTTAACATGTAGTTTTGTTAAGTGATTTTAAATTAAAAACCTAGAATAATTGGATAGAAATGCATTTAAATCATGATTAAATATAATCAATTAACATCTATGGTGTCCAGATTTTATTTAAAACATTTAGAATGTTCTTATTAATGTTTAAAAACTACTTTTATTGAGTCGTAGCTAAATGACTTTCATTACCACGAAAGTAAAAGGTTATTCACACGACTAGAAAAGTTAATTTCCACGAAGGGAGAAGGCCATTTTCGAGACAACAAAAAGCCATTAAAAAGCCCTTTTGCAACTTAAAAGTCTATTTCCAGGACTTCTAAAAACAATTTATGCGTCTGGAATAAGCAACTTCCGGGACTGGAAAATGCATTTTCCTCGATTGGAATAGCCGATTTGCATGACTGGAAAACACATTTCCGATATTTAAAAAAGCCTTTCCTGCAACTGGAAAAGGCTATAAGGAGATTGGAATAGCTCATTAAAGTAATGGAGACGACCACTTCCGGCACTGGATTAGATTTTTGTATGACTGAAAATATAATTTCCTAGACTTTAAAAATCCATTTCTTCCATTGGAAAAGGCTATTTCGCCAAATGGAAAAGGATATTTCACGACTAGAGAGTATCACAGATGACCAATTTGCCCTTGTAACTTGTTGTTGTGAGTTGCGCACGATGGTATGTTTGATGTTTGCTTTTGTGGTATTAAAAGTTAATGGTGCGAAAGCGTGCAAAGTGATTGTGTTGTTGACGTCATTCATAGATGTGTAGAAATGGAGGGGAGTTTTGGTGTGTTCGTTGTCGTTGCAAGAAAGAGACTCCATTAAAGTGTGTTGTCTTTTTAGCGGTGCCTTTGTTTTCTGTGTAAGGGTATTGTGTATGAATCTAGGAGCAAGCAGTCAAAAATATAAGTTTTAGGGACGCTTGTGACATTTCTGGGGGCTCAGTCCGGGATTGCACGGAATACATAGACACTGATGAAACAACGAGAATGCCAGTCAATACTCTGGAGGAAATATTAGCACTGGTGGATGCCCTTCAACTGAGAGGTGAAGAAAGGGGAGAGTACATAGAGCGAGAGGTACAACGAGCGAGAGATTATGAGAGAGAGATGGCGGATAGGGCGGCGAGAGAGAGGCGGCTGAGAGGGCGGATAAGGCGGCCGAGAGAGAAATGGCGGATAAGGCGGCCGAGAGAGAAATGGCGGATAGGGCGGCCGAGAGAGAGATGGCGGATAGGGCGGCCGAGAGAGAGGCGGCTAAGAGGGCAGATAAGGCGGCCGAGAGAGAAATGGCGGATAGGGCGGCCGAGAGAGAAATGGCGGATAAGGCGGCCGAGAGAGAAATGGCGGATAGGGTGGCCGAGAGAGCAGCCATGCTAGAGGTCAAGAGATTGGAGGCTGCTAATGGAGGGAATACGAATGTGACAGATAACAGGCCCATACAGCCCAAGCTTCCACCATTTATGGATGGTGTTGATCAGCTTGATGGATACATTACAAGGTTCGAAACTTTCGCTAGAACCAGAGCCGGAAAGCGACTGGGCGCTGTCATTGGGTGCGCTTTTGTCGGGTCGAGCCTTGGAGGCGTACTCCAGAATGTCTTACGAGGACGCATTGGTGTATGTAAAGGTGAAAGAAGTGCTCCTAAAGAGGTACAATCTCACAGAGGAGGGGTATCGAGATCTATTTAGAAAGAGCAGGCCTCAGGCAGATGAGTCACCATCCATCTTTATAGGAAGAATAAAGGGCTATTTGTGGAAATGGATTAGCCTATCGGGAATAGACAGAACATTTGACGGTCTTATAGACCTCATTGTGAAAGAACAATTCATGGATGTGTGTCCTGGGTATCTGTCTATACATTTAAAAGAGCGAAGTGTTGACAGTCTGGAGGAAAGTGCTCGAGTTGCAGAATTATTCCTGGAGGCAAGGAAGAGAAGCTTTGCTCATTGCTCTGGTGCAAGGCAAAATGTGGCTGAAGGACGTTCAGGATCAGACGTGAATTGCTTCTTTTGTCACAGGGCTGGGCACATAGCACGCTATTGTCCCAATACAAGGGAGGGCGGCAATACGTGTGCAAAGAGAGTGGCGACGACGCGTGTTCTTGAGCGCAAATGGTCAAAGGGCAAACGCCTGTGGGATAAGAGCCTAAACGCATCTGTTGGATGAGAAAATGTTGGCCAACCCGTGGATGCCAGAGATGAAAAATTACCAAGAGGTTGTGACTACAAAGAAACTGGAGCAAGAAAGTTGGTGATTGTAGAAGGGTTCGTAGGATCAAATAAAGTTGAAGTATTGAGAGATACAGGAAGTGAAGTAGTGGTGGTCAAAAAAAAGTATGTGAGAGATAACCAATTAACTGGCTAAATAGAGCTGATCAGAATGTTAGATACCAGGGTTATCAGAGGAGAAAAGGCGATGATAAACATAACGACACCATACCTGAGTGGAAGGGTGGAGGCGGTATGTGTGGAGAATTCTATAGTGGACTTGATTGTGGGTAATGTGTGTGGCGCAAGGACCGATGAAAACATGGACAGGGTGGCGATAGTGACAACGTGAGATCAAAGAAAAAGAGAATGTCCTACTGCCCAAAGTAGTATCGCCAGGGATTGTTACAGGGAAGGAGTCAAGCCCATTCGCTCGGCTGGAAATGGACTTGTTCGAAGCAGTGGGCCACATCGATGGTCCGCCGACAGAGAGTGTGGTGAGGGAAAGATGAATTGTGGGTGTGAAAATCGGAGGATTAGAAACGTCAGCAGGAGTGGAGGAGCTTGTTACAAGTGTGGTAGGCCCGGTCATTGGGCCAGAGACTGTCGCAGCGGCCAATTCGGTGGTGCGGGGAGCTTTAGCGGGCGTGATCGTTGTGGTGCTCGCATGGACTTTAGAAATAGAAGAGGAGCCGGTGATAATAAATGCTACAAATGTAACAGACCTGACCACAGTCATCCCTGGATTAATTTAAGTTCTATGTATTGAGAAACTGACTCTAAAGAATATTAATATTACGTTCATGTTGATTTTTGTGTGATAACTCTGTTAATATAATATTTTGACTTGTTATAAGTCATAAAATATTGGGTTTGAAATGTATACTGATTTGTATGTAAATGCTTTGTCGATATATTGGGGAGCAATATTAATAGTTATTATATTTAAGAATTTAAGAGGCATTGGTAGTAGTGTTCAGGGATATTTGAAAGTATATTTCCATAGAATATGTTAAGAAGTAATCATGGTAATGAGTTAAGTTGGAAATTGGTCATTCTAGATTATGGAAATTTGTCGACCTCGAAAAATTTCTGGAAAGGGGGGCATATGTCATAGATGACCAATTTGCCCTTGTAACTTGTTGTTGTGAGTTGCGCACGGTGGTATGTTTGATGTTTGCTTTTGTGGTATTAAAAGTTAATGGTGCGAAAGCGTGCAAAGTGATTGTGTTGTTGACGTCATTCATAGATGTGTAGAAATGGAGGGGAGTTTTGGTGTGTTCGTTGTCGTTGCAAGAAGGAGACTCCATTAAAGTGTGTTGTCTTTTTAGCGGTGCCTTTGTTTCTGTGTAATGATATTGTGTATGAATCTAGGAGCAAGCAGTCAAAAATATAAGTTTTAGGGACGCTTGTGACAGAGAGGACCATTTCCACATTAGGAAAAGACAATTTCCGCGACTGGAAAAACCATTCTCGCAACTGAAAAAGGAAAGAACAGCGACAGGAAAAGACTATTTCCACAACTGTAAAAGTCCATTTCTGTGACTTGAAAAGCTTATTACCGTGACTAAAAAAGGTCCTCTCCGTGACTAAAATAGCAATTATTAGGACTGGAAAAAGCATTTTTAGTCACTGGAACAGAACTTTTCCATGAATTGAAAAAAAACCTCTGATACTTGAAAAGGCCCTTCTGTGAATAGAATAGGACGATTCCTTGACTAAAGAAGACCATTTCCGCAACTGAAAAATGCCGTTTCCGTGCAGGAAAAGGACATTACCACGACTGAAAATTGTCATTTTCGTGACTAAAAAACGAATTTTGGGGATTGTAAAAGGCTTTTTCCACGAGTGGAATAGGCAATTTTCATGAATGGAAAATTCAATTGCCGCGACTGGAAATAGTTATTTTTGGGACTGAAAAAAGTACTTTCCCTGACTGGTGAAGACCATTTCCACAACTGGAAAATTATTCAATTTTCGCAACTGCAAAATGTCATTACCGCATAAGAAAAAGGCTATTTACACAACGAGAAAATTCAAATATCCGCGATTGGAAAAGACCATTTTCGTGACTAGAAAAGGAAATTTTCGCGAACGAAAAAACACATTTCTGTGACTAAAAAATAGCAATTTTTAGGACTTTAAAATGACATTTCCACGACTTTATAAGGCCCTTCTGTGACAGGAATGAGTCATTTTTAGGACTGCAGAAAACACTTTCCACACCTGGAAAAATTCAATTTCCTCGAATAGAAAAGGCCATTTCCTCAACTTGAAAAGACCATTACTGCGAAAGTAAAAGGTTATTCATGCCACTAGAAAAGGAAATTTCCGCGAAGGGAGGCCATTTCTGAGACTACAAAAAGTCATTACCGAGACTTGAAAAAGCCAGTTCTTCAACTGGAATAGAAAATTTCCTCAACCCGAGAAGACCATTTACACAACTGGAAAACTAAATTTCCGTGACTGCAAACGGCAATTTCCACAACAGGAAAAGGCCCTTTCCGCGATGGGAAAATACCATTTCCATGACTAGAAAAGGTCATTTCCGCGATTATAAACAAGACTGTTCCATTAATAGAAAAATCCATTTACGAGAATTAACAAAGCCATTTCTTCGACTTAATTTTTTTTTTCCGTGACTGGAATTGGACACTTCCTCGACTGGAGGGGAACACTTCAAGAACTGGAATAGTTGATTTGGATGACTTTATAAAAGTCATTTCCGAGACTTGAAAAAGCCATTTCTGCAACCTAAAAGTATACTTCCGTGACTGGAATATGACTTTTTAACGACTGGAGAAATCCATTTCCACAGCTTGAAAAGTCAATTTCTGCGACTAGAAAATGACATTTCCGCAGTTGGAAAAGGTCATTGGTTCGAAAAGATCATTTCCGTAAATGCCAAAAAAACGTTTCCGTGACCGAAAAAGTCATTTCTACGAGAGGAAAAAGCCTTTTATGGGACCGGAATAATGAATATAATTGACTTACAAAGGTCTTTTCCATTATTGTCAATACCCTTCAATATCTTTCCATACCGTTTCTTTCCTTTAAATACCTTTCATAGTTATTATACCTATCAATAATGTGGAAGTCATGAGGGCCCTGAGCGTGAATTGTCGGCGCTCAGAGAGACGTGTCCATTGAAGCTTCGAGTCCAGATGGCAGAGACCAGATGTTGACATTCTAGTGTTATCTTGGGGTGCGGGCGACGAACGAAGGCCAACCTTGAATACTTTGATGTGGATGGCGACTGACCACGGGACTGGATGGAATTGTGAACTCCAGCCGGAACACGCGGGCAAGCTGGCCTGGGGTTGGATAGATTGGTTACGCCAAACCAGCCCCACCATGTTTTATGAGGGGTGTTACAATGATAGAAAGTTGATTTCGGACTATGGAAATTTTGGGGCGGAGATTGACGGGTATTAAAAGGTACGCACTGACGAGAACTAGACACACTCCGAAGGACACAGACGGAGATAGGAATAGTTCGGAATTGGGACTTAGATAGGGACAGGTGTTAGAGTAACCATAATTAAGGAAGCAAGAAATTAAACAGAATTTAGTTGTTCTTGAGTCTTGGAGTTAGTATTTGAACCAAAAGTAACCAAGAGAGTGTACTTTTTGACGATTAGAGTGAAAGAAGTAGAGATCCTAACACGAGAAAACCCAGGTTCTTTACAAAAAGTCCCCATTATTTTTCATATTTCTCCATACCTTTCCATAATTCTAAAACTTTTCATAAATTTTCATATTATTCCATACTTTTAACTATTTTGCTATACATTTTCATGCCTTTCCATTACTTGTCATATCTCTCCATACCTTTCCACAAATTTACAAATGTTTACACCCTTTCATATCTTTCCATAAATTTGCATACCTTTTCATACCTTTCCATAAATTTTCATGCCCTTCATTAGCCTTCCATATCTTTCCGCACCTTTCAAATACTTAACATACTATTTCCTACCTTATCTTTTTACATCATTATAACTTTCAATACCTTTATATAACTTGTCCTACCTTTCCATAACTTTCCATAAATTTCCAAATCATTCCATATCTTTATCAAATTTTTTCAGGCTTACAATATTTGTCCATAACGTTCAATAACTATCCATACTTTCCAATTTTTTCCAAATATATATGTTTTTGCCTTTCCATACAATTCCATGCTTTTTCATATGTTCCCAAACAATTCCATAACGTTCCATAACTTTACATATCTCTCCATACCAATCCATAACTTTTCATACCTTTCCATAACTTTCGATAACTTTAAATTCCTTTCAGTACATATTCCTTAACATTCCATACCTTTCGATATTTTTCCACAAACTTTTCATACCTTTGAATAACTTTCAATAATGTTACATACATTTTCAGCTTTTTATACTTATCAATACCTTTCCATACATTTTCAAATCGTTCCATATCTTTCCAGAACTTTCCAGAACATTGCATACCTTTCTTAATCATACCTGAGCTTTACGTACCTATTCATATAATTCTATACCTTTCCATAACTTTCCAGAACTTTTCATTCCTTTCCACACCTTTTCATATTTTCTATACTTTCTATACCTTTCAATACCTTTTCAGGCCTTATAATACCTTTCCATACCTTAATATACCATTCTTTAACTTTTCATATCATTTCATTTCATTCAATAACTTTCCATAACATTTTATATTTCAAATATTTCCTTCCTTATTCATATATTTCCAAATCTTTCCATATCTTTCTATAATTGTCATATCTTTTCATACATCTCCATAACTTTCCATACCTTTCCATACCGATTTCATACCATATCATATCTTTCCATAACTTACCATACCGTTTTCATACCTACCAATACCTTTCATAACTGTCCATATCCTTCCATCCTTTTTTTTTATTCCTTTATATACCTATTCATAGCTATACAAACATTTTTATACCTTTTGATATCTTTTTATTCTTTTCAATACCTTTTCCTAATTTTTCATACTTGTTCATATCATTTCAGACCTTTTTAAACCTTTCCAAACCTAAATGTCAATGACTTTTCAAAACCTTTCATATATCGCCATACCTTTCCATACCTTTCATTACATTTCATTTTATCCTCATGCCCTATCATTAATGTTTATACCATTCAATATGTTTTCATATCTTTCAATAAATTATGATACCTTTCAATACCTTTCCATACCTTTCTATAAATGTCCATGCTTTTTCATTAATTTCCATACCTACACATAAAATTTCATGCAATTAAATACCATCCATAGCTTTTCAATTTTGTATACCTTTCCATACCTTTTCATACATCTTCATACCTCTCCATAATTTTCCATACTGTTTCATCCATTTACATACCCTTTCATACCTTTCCATACCGTTCTTCAACATTCCACATACTTTCATACCTATTCATAGATATTCATACACTATATAACCTTTCCATACCTATTAACAGCTTTCCAACAATTTATATAATCTTTCAAAATCATTCCACGCCTTTTCATATTTTGAAAAACCTTTCCATACCCTCTTATACCATTCCATATCAATCCATACATTGCTTTTTGCACCTTTCAATACCTTTTCATTTCTTTCAATAATTTTTTTATACCTTTACAGACCTTTCCATAAATATGAACACATGTACATACCTTTCAATACGTTTCCGTTACTTTTCAAAGTTTTCATCCCTTTCAATACCTTTCCTTCCTTTTGTACTTTTTCATACATTTCCATACCTCTCCTGGACTTGTTATAATCTTTCCATTCCTTTTTATTCCTTTCATATCTGTTCATATTTTAACAACTTTCAATACCTTTTATACATATCCATACATTTCATTACGTTTTTTAAAATACTTTTCATAACATTCCATACCTTTCCATATCCTTCCTTACATTTCATTACTTATTAATATCCTTTCATGCCTTTTTGTACCTTTCCATACCTCTTCGATATTTTTACATAAATTTTCATACATTTCAATAACTTTCTATACTTCTCAATATCTTTATACAACAATTTCATCCCTATCCATGTTTTTTCATACTTTGCAATAATTTTGCATACCCTTCCATAACTTTCCATACCTCATCATAACTTTTCATACCTTTCAATAACTTTCCATACCCATTTATTCTTTTTCATAAATTTACATAACTTTCAATAATTTTCCATCCCTTTCAATCCATTTTCATACTTTTCTTTACCTTCCCAGGCCTATTTTTATACCTCTTAATAACTTTCCATAACTTTTCATACCTATTGTTAACAATCGATACCTTTAATTAACTTTCAATTCTTTTCCATAACTTTTCATAACTCATCTGTATTTTTTAAACCCTTCAATTCCTATCCGTATATCATCATATCTTTTATATAATTTTCAATAACGTTTGAGGCCTTATCATACTTTTCCATACATTTCCTAACCTTTCCTTATGTCTCCTAAACTTTTATACCTTTCTATCAATTTTTATAACACTCCATGTCCTTTGAAACCTTTCAATAACTTGCCATACCTTTCCATATATTTATATAACTTTTCTATACGTTTCCATAATTTTAGCATTCCTTTTCATACTTTTAAATACCACTCAATAACTTTCAATACATTTTCACACATCTCTATAACTTTTCGCCCCCATAATTTTTTATAAATTTTTATACTTTTTCATACCTTTCCTAGAGTGACCTAATGTGACATACCGTGACTGAGGGTGACAGAGAATAACAGAGAGTGACCTAGCGTGACTACAAGTGACCGAGCATGACAAAGGTTGACAGAGTGTGACTGGGATTGACTAAATGTGACCTAGCGTGACAGAGAGTGATTGAGAGTGACTGAGTGTGACATAATTTGACTGAGATTGCTTGAGCGTGACTTTGCGTGACAGAGAGTAAACTAGCGTGACCTAGCGTGACAGAGCGTGACTTAGTGTGACAAAGTAAGACCGAGCCTGACAGGGCGTGACTGAGTGGGACATAGAATGACCTAGCGTGACTAAGGGTAACAGAAAGTAACAGAGAGTGACCTAGCGTGACCTAGTTTGACTAAGTATGACCGAGCTAGACAAAGAGTGACTGAGCGTGACTGAAAGTGACTAATGTGACCTAGCATGTCAGAGCGTGACTAAGTGTGACCGAAAGAGACCAAGTGTGACAGAGCGTGACTTAATTTGACTGAGTGTGACCGAGCATGACCGAGCGCGACTTAGCGGGTTTGAGCATGAATGAGAGTGACAGATTCTGACCTGAATGTAACCGAGCGTGACAGAGAGTGACCTAGGGTAACAGAGCGCAAATGAGTGTGACTGATTGTGATTGAATGTGACCAGGTGTGACAGAGCGTGACAGAGAGTGACCTAGCGTGATTAAGCGTAACAGAGAGTAACATATAGGGACGTAGCGTGACCTAGCGTGACAGAAAGTAACAGAGAGTGACCTAGCGTGACTAAGTGTGACCGAGCGTGACAGAGTGTGACCTAGTGTGACTTCGTGTGACTGAGCGTGACAAAGAGTGACTGATCGTGACTGAGTGTGACCTAGTTTGACTAAGTGTGACCAAGCTAGACAAAGTGTGACTGAGCGTGACTGAGAGTGACTAAATGTGACAAAGCGTGACCTACCTTGACAGAGCTTAACCAAGCGTGACAGAGGTTGACTTAGCGAGACTGAAAGTGACTGAGTGTGACCGAATGTGTCCGATCCTGACTGATCGTGACTGAGTTTAACTGAGAGTGTTTGGGTGTGACAGAGTGTGACTCAGCATGCATTATCATGACAGAGAGTGATATAGCGTAACCGAGCGTGACTGGGTGTGACAGAGAGTGACCTAGCGTGACCTAGCATAACTTTGTGTGACTTGGCGTGACAAAGAGTGACAGAGCGTGACTGAGTGTGACTAAGTGTGACTAAATGTGACATAGCCTGACAGAAAGTAACATAGAGTGACCTAGCAGGACCTAGCGTGACTTAGCTTGACAGAGAGTAACAGAGAGTGGTGACCTAGCGTATCCTAGCGTGACTAAAAATGACCGAGCATGACAAATATTGACAGAGTGTGGCTGGGTGAGACTAAATATGACTTAACGTGACAGAGCGTCATTGAGAGTAACTGAGTGTAACATTATGTGACCGAGATTGACTGAGCTTGACAGAGACGGAGCAATATAGAACGTTACTTAGTCTGACTAAGTATGACCAAGCGTGACAGAGCGTGACTGAGAGTGACATAGAGTGACCTTGCGTGACTAAGTGTGGCCGAGCTGGACAAAGAGTGACTAAGACAGACTGAGTGTGACCAAATGTGACCGAGCGTGACTGAGCGTGACTTAGCTTGATAGAGAGTGACCTAGCGTGACCTAGCATGACAGAGCGGGACTGAGCGTGACTGATAGTGACTAAGTGTGACTGAATGTGACCATGTGTGACAGAACGTGACAGAGAGTGAACTAGCGTGATTAAGCGTTACAGAGAGTAACATATAGGGACGTAGCGTTACCTAGCGTGACAGAGAGTAACAGAGACTGACCTAGTGTGACCGAGCATGACAGAGTGTGACCTAGTGTGGCCTAGTGTGACTAAGTTTTGACCGAGTGTGACAAAGAGTGACTGAGCGTGACTGAGTGTGTGTGACCTAGCGTGACAAAGTGTGACCGAGCTGTACAAAGTGTGACTAAATGTGACCTAGCGTGACTTATTCTGACTGAGTGTGACTGAGAGTGTCTGAGTGTGACAGAATGTGATCGAGTATGACTGAGCATGACCTAGCGTGACAGAACGTCTTACTGAGGGTGTCTGAGTGTGACAGAATGCGACCGAGAGGGGCTGAGAGTGACCTAGCCTGTTATAGCGTGACATAGTTTGACTAAGTGTGACCGAGCGTGACTGAGTGTGACAGAGAGTGACCTAGCGTGACTATGTGAGACTTGGCGAAACAAAGAGTGACAGAGCGTGACAGAAAGTAACATAGAGTGACCTTGCGTGACATATCGTGACTGATCGTTACAGAGAGTGACCTAGCGTGACTTATGTGACTTGGCGTGACAAAGAGTGACTGAGCATTATTGAGTGTGATGTAGCGTTACCTAACTTTAGAGAGATTGACCTAGCGTGCCAGAGGTTGACTTAGCGTGACTAATGGTGACTGATTGTTACCGAATGTGACCGATCGTAACTAAGAGTGACTTAGCTTGACAGTGAGTGACATACCTTGACCTAGCAAGACAGCGCGCGACTGAACGTGACTGAATGTGACCAAGTTTGACAGAGCGTGACAGAGACTGACCTAGCGTGACCTAGAAAGACTAAGTGTGACTGAGCATGACAGAGTGTGACCTAGCGTGACTTAGCGTGAAAGAGCATGATTAAGCGTGACTGATTGTGACTAAGTGTGACTGAATGTGACCGGGGGTGACAGAGCGTGACAGAGAGTGACCTAGTCTGACCTAGCGTATCTAAGATTGATCGAGCGTGAACAAGAGTGACAGAGTGTGACCTAGTGTGAAAAAGTGTAACCGAGCTAGACAAAGAGAACCTGACCATGACTGAGTGTGACTAAATATGACAAAGTGCGCAAAAGCGTGACTGACTTTGACTGAGTGTGACTAAACGTGACCTAGCGTGACCTAGCTTGACAGAGCTTGACCTAGCGTGACAGACGTTGACTTAGCGTGACTGAGAGTGACTGAGTGTGACCGAATGTGTCCGAGCGTGACTAAGCGTGACTTAGCTTGACAGTGAGTGACCTACCTTGACTAAGCATGCCAGAGCGCGACTTAGCGTTACTGACGGTGACTTAATGTGACTGAATGTGACCATGTTTGAAAGAGCGTGACAGAGAGTGACCTATTGTGACCTTGAGTGACTAAGTGTGACTGAGCATGAGAAAGAGTGAATCTAGCATGACCTAGCGTGACAGAGCGTGATTGAGCGTGACAATGTGTGATTTGGCAGGACAAAGAGATACCGAGCGTTACTGAGTATGACCTAGCGTGACCTAGCTTGACATAGCTTTACCTAGCGTGACAGAGGATGACTAAGCGTGACTGAGAGTGACTGAGTGTTACCGAATGTGGCCGATCGTGACTAAGCTTGACTTAGCTTGACAGTGAGTGACCTACCTTGACCTATTACGACAGAGCGCGACTGAGCGTGACTGATTGTGACTAAGTGTGACTGAATGTGACTAAAGGGGGCAGAGCGTGACAGAGAGTGACCTAGCGTATCTATGTGTAACCGAGCGTGAACGAGCGTGACAGAGTGTGACGCAGTTTGAATAAGTGTAACCGACTTGACAATGAGAGCCGGAGCGTGACTGAGTGTGACTAAATGGGACAAAGAGTGACAGAGCGTGACTGAGTTTGACTGAGTGTGACAAAATGTGACCAAGCGTGACCTAGCTTGACAGAGCTTGACCTAGCGTGACAGAGGTTGACTTAGCGTGACTGAGAGTGACTGAGTGTAACCGAATGTGGCCGATCGTGACTAAGCGTGACTTAGCTTGACAGTGAGTGACCTAACTTTACCTAGCATGACAGATCGCGACTGAGCGTGATTGATTGGGACTAAATGAGACTGAATGTGACCAAGGTCGATAGAGTGTGACAGAGAGTGACCTAGAGAGACTAAGTGCGAGTGAGCGTAACAGAGTGCGACAAAGCCTGACAGAGTGCGATTAAGCATGACTGTTTGTGACTAAATGTGACTGAATATGACCAGGCGTGACAGAGCGTGACAGAGAGTGACCTAGCCTGACCTAGTGTGTCTAAGTGTGACCGAGCGTGAACGAGCGTGACAGAGTGTAACCTAGTTTGATAAGTGTGACCGAGCTAGACAAAGAGAGCCTGAGGGTGACTGAGTGTGACTAAATGTGACAATGAGTGACAGAGCGTGACTGAGTTTGACTAAACGTGACCTAGCGTGACCTAGCTTGACAGAGCTTGGCCTAGCGTGACAGAGGTTTACTTAGCGTGACTGAGAGTGACTGAGTGTGACCGAATGTGTCCGAGCGTGACTAAGCGTGACTTAGCTTGACAGTGAATGACCAACCTTGACCTAGCATGATAGAGAGTGACAGAATGCGACCAAGAGTGACTGAGAGTGACCAAGTATGACCTAGCCTGACATAGCGTGACATAGTTTAACTAAGTATGACCTAGCGTGACTGAGCGTGACAGAGAGTGACCTAGCGTGACAGAACTTGTCCTAGCGTGACTGAGCGTGACTAAGTGTGACCGAATATGACCGAGCGTGGCTGATCGTGACTGAGTTTAACTGAGAGTGTTTGAGTGTGACAGGATGTGACTGAGTGTGACTGAGCATGACTTAGCGTGACAGAGGGTGACCTAGCTTGCCCCAGCATGACATAATGTGACTAATGTTAGCGAGCGTAGACGAGCGTGACTGAGTGTGACAGAGAGTGACCTAGCGTGACCTAGCATTACTGTGCGTGACTTGGTGAGACAAAGAGTGACAGAGCGTGACTGAGTTTGACTAAAAGTGACTAAATGTGACATAGCGTTACAAAAAGTAACATAGAGTGACCTAGCGTGACATCGCGTGACTGAGCTTGACAGAGATTGACCTAGCGTGACTAAAAGATACCGAGCATGACAAAGGTTTACAAAGTGTGACTGAGTGTGATTAAAAGTGACCTAGCGTTATATAGCGTGATTGAGAGTGACTGAGTGTGACATAATGTGTCCGAGCGTGACTATGTGTGATTTTGCGTGACAAACAGATACCAAGCTTTACTGAGTGTGACCTAGCGTGACCTAGCTTGACATAGCTTCACCTAGCGTGACAGAGGTTGACTAAGCGTGACTGAGAGTGACTGAGTGTTACCGAATGTTGCCGATCGTGACTAAGCGTGACTTAGCTTGATAATAAGTGACCTACCTTGACCTAGCATGACAGAGCGCGACTGAGCGTGACTGACGGTGACTAAATGAGACTGAATGTGACCAAGATGGACAGAGCGTGACAGAGAGTGTCCTAGCGTGACCTAAAGAGACTAAGTGTGACTGAGCGTGAAAAAGTGCAACCTAGCATGACCTAGCGTGACAGAGCGCGATTGAGCGTGACTGATTGTGACTAAGTGTGACTGAATATGACCAGGGGTGACAGAGCGTGAAAGAGAGTGACCTAGCATTACCTAGCGTATCTAAGTGTGACCGAGCGTGAACGAGCGTGACAGAGTGTAACCTAGTGTGATAAGTGTGACCGAGCTAGACAAAGAGAGCCTGAGCGTGACTGAGAGTGACTGAGTGACCGAATGTGTCCGAGCGTGACTAAGCGTGACTTAGCTTGACAGTGAATGACCTACCTTGACCTGGTATGACAGAGCATGACTGAACGTGACTGATTGTGACTAGGTGTGACTGAATTTGACCAAGTGTGACAGAACGTGACAGAGAATGAAGTACCGTTTTCTAGAGTGACAGAGCGCGATTGAGTGTGAATGATTGTGTGTAAGTGTGACTGAATGTGACCAGGTGTGACAGTGCGTGACAGAGAGTGACCTAGCGTCATTAAGCGTAACAGAGAGTGAGACCTAGTGTGACTAACTGGACCGAGCGTGACAAAGAGTGACTGAGCGTGACTGAGTGTGACCTAGTGTGATTAAGTATGACCGAGCTAGACAAAGAGTGACTGAATTTGATTGAGTGTGATTAAATGTGACTTAGCGTGACTGATCGTGTTTGAGTGTGACTGAAAGTGTCCGAGCGTGACTTAGCGTGACTTAGCTTGACAGTGAATGACCAACCTTGTCCTAGCATGACATAACGTGACTGAGCGTGACTGATTGTGACTTAGAGTTACTGAATGTTACCAAGTGTGACAGAACGTGACAGAGAGTGAACTAGCGTTATCTAGAGTGACAGAGCACGATTGAGCGTGACAGATAGTGACCTAGCGTGATTAACCGTAACAGAGAGTAACATATAGGCACCTAGCGTGACAGAAAGTAACAGAGAGTGACCAAGCGTGATCTAGCATGACTAAGTGTGACCGAGCGTGACAGAGTGTGACCTAGTGTGACTAAGTGTGACCGAGCGTGACAAAGAGTGACTGAGCGTGACTGAGTGTGGCCTAGTGTTATGTGACCGAGTTAGACAAAGAGTGACTAAGTGTGACTGAGAATGTCTGAGTGTGACAGAATGTGACCGAGTGTGACTGAGCGTGACTAAGTGTGCCCGAATGTGACCTAGCGTTACTGATTCTGACTGAGTGTGACTGAGAGTGTCTGAGTGTGACAGAATGTGACCGAGTGTGACTGAGCGTGACTAAGTGTGACCGAATGTGACCGAGCGTGACCGATCATGACTGAGTTTGACTGAGGGTGTATGAGTGTGACAGAATGTGACCGACAGTGACTGAGAGTGACCAAGCATGACCTAGCCTGACATAGTTTGACTAAGTGTGACCGAGCGTGACCGAGCGTAACTGAGCGAGACTTAGCTTGACAGAGAGTGACCTAGCGTGACCTAGCATGACAGAGCGTGATTGAACGTGACTGATTGTGACTAAGTGTGACTGAATGTGACCAGGTGTGACAGAGCGTGACAGAGAGTGACCTAGCGTGCTTCAGCGTAACAGAGAGAAATATATAGGGACCTAGCGTGACAGAGAGTAACAGTGAGTGACCTAGCGTGATCTAGCGTGACTAAGTGTAAACGAGCGTGACAGAGTGTGACCTAGTGTGACTAAGTGTGACCGAGCGTGACAAAGAGTGACTGAGCGTGACTGAGTGTTACTAAATGTGACCTAGCGTGACTGATCGTGACTGAGTGTGACTGAGAGTATCTGAGTGGGACAGAATGTGACCGAGTGCGACTGAGCATGACCTAGCGTAACAGAAATTGTCTTAGCGTAACTGAGAGTGACTGAGTGTGACCGAATGTGACCGAGCGTGACTGATCATGACTGAGTGTGACTGAGGGTGTATGAGTGTGACAGAATGCGACCGAGAGTGACTGAGAGTGTACATCTAAAGTTTGAGAAGAATATTGAAATTAAAGTGATGGAGTGTAAATTGATTTAATTCAATCAAATGCATCTAAATTATCGGCGATAATTGATAAAGGAGTTAATTCTGCACAATTCTTTTCTTTTGTTATTGATTAAATCATTGATATATCAAAAACAAATCAGATTTCAGTTTCTTTAGGTTCAGTTTTAATATCAGGACATGTTGTAGAAAGATTTATAGGCTTTTATACAGGCCTGGATTTACCATTACGCAAAAATAAACCAAGCGTTTGGGGCACCACAAGTCCTCAAGAAAAATGTGTATATTGTCTCAGTATCTATGCGTAATCGACATGACATAAGTTATTTGCTAATGTAAAATCGAATCGCACATTATTCTTAAGTCTCATCCTCAGATTATAAAAGCGTTTTACTAGTTTAAACGAAGACCAGTCACAGAAGGGCGAAACCAGAAGAGAAGCAGAAAACTTAGCAAAGAAGATTCAATATTTATAATTTTATCTTATGCTTGTCTTATGTGAAGAAGCTACATTTTCACAGTGTCCGTACAATTCTAACAAATGAGCACGTGAACTTGAAAAAGTTTGCTGGTTTCTATTCTTCACTAGATGATCACTCACCTGAATCTAGGAATGAATTCAAAAGGTTTGAAGAAGCTGCTAAAGAAACAACACAAAGACAATCGTAAAAGAAAGTGTTCATTGATGGTGATGTCCCTGAGGTATCTCCGAATGTCTGAGAAAAATTTCATAAATCTGCTTTCTATGCCATTGTTGACAAACATGAGGTAGAAATGAGTAGACAACGACGGGTACATAATAACATAGCAGTTTCATTTTCTTGTTTGGTCGATGTACCATAAACGGCTCAGTGTTTTTAAGGACTAATAAATTCTTATCCTGAAGATCTGTACAATAATTAACATACTGACCTACGCAAGTTCCACTCATATATTCGTAAAAAAGTTACTTTCATTAAAATCGTAATACAACACACCCAGTCATGCTGAATTATACAAAGTGATCGAGACAACATCAAGTGTGATTTTCAAAATGTAAAAATCGCCTTGCGCTTATAACATTAATGGTTACACGGTATAAAAAATAAAAGTAGATAAAACAAGAAATGGTTCCTAGCCTCTGCTGATGAATGAGACAGAATTGTGCACATTTAACGCTAATGATGTACTCAAAAACACTCCCAGATGTAAATCTGTGTAGGTGCATAATATTGAAAATACCAGCGGTCATTAGAGAATCAGAGGCAAAAGGGGACACCCATGTGGGTTTGCGCCTATGGCAACAAAGATGGCTTAATCCGGCAATGCTTTTATATTTTGGAAAACAGCTATGTTGCCCCATGTGCTGAGAAGATTTTGAAGGAACTACAAATTACAAGAATGGAAACATTGATATCAACTCTGTCGAGGACAGGCATACGATGGCACATCTGTGGTGTCTGGAATTAAGAGTGGCCTTCAAACTCAAATAAAAAAAACAAAACTTTCACCCAATGCCATCTATGTTGATTGTTGTGCCCATTTTTTTAATTTGATCACTATCGAAGCAATGTCTGGAAACATTGATGTGCAGTTGTTTTCGGCACAGCTGAAAGGTTGTATGCATTTTTTTGGGTCTAGTTAACCACGTCTACATACTCTTAAAGAGCATAATAAATCTCAATATGGATCAACGGTAGTTGCTCTAAAATGACTATCTGATACTTAGGGCAAGCCGTAAGCTTGCATTTGTTTCTGTTGCTGGATAATTTTTGGCTGTCCTATAGTCACTCTAAAAGACACAAATTCTATGGAATCAACAGAATCTAAAGGAAGTATTAGAGCAGAGGCTATATGACTATCTGTTATAATAACAACACAGTCTTTCGTTTTTGCTGATGCTATTTGAACAAAAGTTGTTCTTCGTGCTATAAAACTACTTGCAGTGCAAGAACATTGACATTGCAAATCTAATACACTTGATAAATGTTTGGAGAAATAAGTTTGTTGAAATGAGAAGCGTTAAAGTTTTTGAAAATCTGAAACTGAAAGTATATGTCAAATCATTTATTAAATAAAAATCGTTCCAAAATAGATTTTTAAAACAAAAATTAAAGAAAAGCGAGTAGCAAAAAAGGAAAAGTATGGCTGATGATCTAACTACAAAATTTAAAGCTGAAAGTTACTTCAGTACCTAAAAAATTCGTATAAACTAAGTTACTTCCTTAGATAAAAATATATATTCTACGCTTGAAAAAAATTTACGTTATCATTTGGAAAATATATCTGTTTATATTGATGATTCTGCTTGACTTGTTTGATGATTAGTAAAATTTATTAAATTAGTAAGCTAATAATTAGTATTTAAGGGATTTTAGGTCATTTGTAAAATTTGGCGGCGCCCCCTGAAATTCTCCTGGCCCCCTACGCAGACAAAGCTAAACCTGCCCCCGCCTTGCCTCCCCCCCCCGCCCCTTTCGTCAAGCCACAGGGCTAGACACAAGAGTCATGTTTCGTTTTGATTACAATCTTGGAGGAGCTTGAATATATTTTATTGTGTTCAGGGGCGGATTAAGACTGCACGGGGCCCCTGGCTGCAATCAAACGGGGGCCCTATCCAGCCAGCATTCTTAAAATAAAATTATTGTTAACAGCTAATATAAGACTGTAACTAAATTTTAATTTTTAAAAAAAAAACGAACACGAAGAAATAACTGTTTGATGTGTTCGCGGTAGTTATAATTGAGTGTGAAAAGAAAAAAAAATATATTTGCCCTTGCTGGGGATAGAACCCGACACCGGTAACCCCGCGAGGAAGTGTATTGTCCATTCAGCCACCGGAACTTCTCGATAATAAGAAATTTTTTAAGTATATAAACTATATTTTATATCATGCGAAGTAAATCAATTAAAGTTTTTCGATTATTAGGTACTATCAATACTCAATACTATTATGTCTGAGCGCGATATTTTGTACAGATAGTATTTATTAATTTATTATATTTTCAAGGGTTCGTGTAAACTTTTGTACACTTTTATTATAAAATATAAATAGTTTGGGGGCCCCTAAACCGCCATAGATTGTGTTGATTATTAGAGCTCATGCGATCAATCACTTGCTAGGCTTCGAATTATTTTACACTAAAATATTGAATTATTTTAGTATTGTATATCTTAGGTGTAGCACTAAGAATAAGATCATAGTTGAAATAAAGACGAAATATAATTTGACTAGAGTTGTGCCGGGGCGCCGTGGCAACACCCAAACACTCTAACATACAGTAACACAGAAAGACACATAAACTTGAACAAAGATTAAAAAAAACAAAAAAAAAAACAACAACTATAAATACCAAGAGGCACACACAATTTATATAAAGTATAATGACATAGTAGCAACACAGCACAAAAAATCAACTTTACCAACACTCATTATCATTTTATAAGCTCAAAAACTAATTGTTAATTTATGAAAATGAACTCTTCATATCCTATTTTAATGATTATTCAAAGTACTAAGAATACACATTATTATTATTATTATTATTATTATTAACAACACTATTCACACAAACAAACTAAAGAAACACACAACATTTAAAACTACCACTGTTGGGCTTCATTTCAGCCATATAAATTATAGGACGGTTTTGTTGAATTTTGAGCACACAGCCAAAAAATGTTTACCACCACTAGTCTATTGCAACATTTTATTTTGATTAGTATGGAAAGGATAAGGGTTCTCTAGTCTTATAAGGTAAATTTTGATTGAAATATTATTATATATTATGATGTCTTCCATTCCTGACTTGTACGATATAATTGTA
Organism: Radix auricularia; assembly: GCA_002072015.1. Classification (NCBI taxonomy): domain Eukaryota; kingdom Metazoa; phylum Mollusca; class Gastropoda; family Lymnaeidae; genus Radix; species Radix auricularia. The sequence goes on along the minus strand of MUZC01002328.1, from coordinate 26,004 downwards.
CAGTAATTTATAAAACAAGTAGTAATTATTCAGATATAGATGATACTACAATCTGGCTTTTTAAAATAAATAAATATACGTTGTTAAAACAATATATAATATATGCATAAGACTGACTAGAAGGCACAGAAGAACAAACATTTTCGCCAAAAATACTTATTTAAAAATATAGATCTAGAGATACACGAAAATATGTCAAATAAAAAAAATGAAATAAAAACCTAGATGCGGTGTTGAAGGCTTTAATAATGACACACATTTTTATATCTATTTATTGTGAGTTCATGTCATACTCAACTTTAGTGTTTATTATTTTAGATACATATTTTTATCACTAAATATTGTGAGTTCTTATCATACATAACTTTAGTGTTTATTATTTTAGATACATATTATTATCTTTAAATATTGTGACTTCATGTCATTCATAAATTTAGAGTTTATTATTTTAGATACAGATTTTTATCTCTAAATATTGTGAGCTCATGTCATACTTAACTTTAAAGTCTATTATTTTAGATTGTTGAACAAAAGATATAATTGACAAATAAAATTATTATAATACTAAAATAAAATATTTAAAATAAATGGCTATACGTTAAATAATAACAATGAAAACCTAATATATTTAAAACACACAAAAAACTTTTTTCTACCAAAAACATTCAGTCCATGCCAATACGATTATTTTAGGTCACAAAACTTTATACATTTGTGTCTATTGTCTCTTTACATCAATAACCCAGGTCCTTATACCTTAAATGAGAAAATAATACAATGTAACAGATATGTATTTTGGTTTTGTATTTAATGGTTTTTTAGGAGACAAAAGTATGTTTAAAGTTATTTTCTACTATACTTCAGTTATGTTTCTAGATTTATATGACTAAAATTTTTTAAAAGTTAAATGTTCTGATATATATCTTTGTTTATAAAATTTATGGTTCAAATTTAAACAATTTCTTGAGCTAGAATTAGGTTAAAGAATATTATTCTTACAATTTTCTATAAACATAACATCTTTGATATACTTTTACTTATAGCTAGAAAAAAAAGGAATGTTTAAGTTTTGGTTTTTTTAACTAGAGGAGTTTTATTTATTTTTTTAATTTTTTATTTTACTTTAAAAAAATTAATTTTGTCTTCAACCCAATGTATTTGTTTTTATATATATATATATTAGCGTGATTAAGCG
>MUZC01002328.1:0-19738 GCA_002072015.1 Radix auricularia | reverse complement strand
TTTTTACCGATTATCGAGAAATTAATCGTAACTTTCCTAAGCCCATATATATATATATATATAACGGCGGAAAAAGAATAATTTTTAGGGGAAACAAATCTGTAAAATGTATCATGTAATAATGGAGTCATTAAAGTACTATTATAGAAAGAGATGACCTAATATAAGATTTGTAATTACAAATAAATATCATTAATTACCAGATTGGTTATTTATAGAATACACGTAAGAACAAATACGTGGCAAGTCTACGTCATGACTGAAATTCCCTGTAACTAAATATAGAAACCCGTTAACGGATATATTGTTTAAAAACTTGACACGTTGAGTAGAGCCTCATTATGGTGAAAGATTTGATCGAGCCAAGACCATATTCTAAATGTAAAAATTGTGAATTATCTATATCATTTTTTTAAAAAACTTACTGGGTATATCCAATCACATACTTAAGATAAATATTTATATCCTAATATTGGATATTTTATAACTCTCTGTTACAACGACTTGGCATAAAGTTATGTCATGTAATCTGATAATTTAAACCATTTTTAGCGCATTTTCGAGAAGTCGAATGCGCTATTGCACCCGTTTTGTCCGTCTGTCATCACCATGATCTCAGCAACAATAAGTCCTAGACCCATGATGTATATATGTTTTTTGTATGTCCTGACCTGCCATTTGTGCATCAACACTCAGTTACTCTATCCGTTAAAAAAAAACGTCAAAACTACCAAAAAACATTGCGAATCGAGAGATAACACTGGCGCAGGAAACGGCCGCCATAGCCGGAAGTCGAATACATCGTTTTTCAAGCTTGAAGAGTTAAAGTTATTGGTTAGTGGTGCGAAAGCGTGCAAAAGAATTAGTTTTTTTTTGACGTCATTAGAATATGTGTAAAAGTTTAGAGAGTTTTACGTCATCATTTGTGGTGACTTCAATTAAGATCTTAGCGGCCCAAGGGAAGAAATTGAAAACTTTTTCGAAACAAGCTTCAACATTCAAATACTTTCAAGAAGATTGGCAACCACGATCTATCAAACAACAATTGATGGAGTATTTGGGCGATTAGCTGATTACAATTTAGAATGTTTCATTTATGAGTCCTATTTCAGTGACCACAAACCACTTGTAGTTAGATTTAAGAGAAAATAAAAAAAATTTAAAATGTAAAGAATGACTTTTGAATAATTTTTTTCAGGTATATTCATTACAAAAGAAAATTCATAAAAACATGTTTAAAATCTAAACAAAATTACTGTTAACTACATAATGCTGATATCTAACATAAGTACTGATACATAATACGAAAATGCGCTAACACGTCCTGAGTCCAAAAAGGGACCAGGCTTAACATGATTTTTTGAGATAAATAGACCGTAAACAACAGATGACAACACGATTTTATCAATGTGCTGTCTTACAAGAAGTGTTACTTATAGTTCCCCATATGTTACATTTCCTTGTGAATTGAACTCACGAACCAAACAGGCCTCCAATGAGTCATGCGCGTCATTTAAGGAATTCCCGATTTTTACATCATTCGATAGAATTTTCTTTTTCTACTTTCTTTTAAAAGTGATGAACGTTGGTTGGTGAATCTCCTTTGAAACATAATACATCATTTATGGATTTTATTATTCATTACCTTTACAGCATTTTTTTTTTACTAATGTCTTTTAATAAATGCTTGTTCAAAGTTTTACGAATGAAAATGTATTCTATTTTTGTTCCTTTAATTAAACTCAATAATATTTTAGGTAGAATGTTTAAGTACACATCATATGACCTAACATAATATAATAGACTACATCTATGTAATTCAACTAATTAAACAACAGAGACTAGTAGAGACATAAAATACGTATTCTATACGTGAGATCGCTAGGTTATTGACCTTAATACCTTCGGCATTGAGCGTAAAATTGGAATGTAACTCATATATGAGAGGATCAGGAAATGTACATAATTTTTATTTTATTATTGAAATGCCATTGAGTTGGTTGAGTTAACTTTAGAGGACAGGTCTATAAAATTAAAATCCTAATATTGCATGTAACCGTAACCGCCATTTTGTTGATGACTTTTGTAGAGGAAAGACTGGTTACAGCAGGTAGGATATCGTATACTATAGATAATAATTTTATTTGATTTTCCTCTACTAAGACATGGGTTAAGAACATTCTTGAGGTGAGGACATAATAACCTTTTGACTTGTTTAACAAACTAAATTGTGATTACAAAGAAATATGGACAATCCTCCGTATCGCGGCCCAAAATTATTTTATACCAAAAAGAGGAAGTATAGTACATCATAGAATCAAAGTATGTTGTTTATTGATAGAACACAAGTCTTATTTATTGTTCTTTAACCAGTCAGCAAATTCTAGATATTGTCATTATCACACAGCATTAGATAATAGCTGGGAAAAAAATGATATTTTTTAACTGTTTCACCACTGAAAGACCAACAAGTAGCTTACAAACAGATGACTTGTACCACTCTGACTCTGTGCTTGTAACTGTTGCGCCACTAAAAGACCAACAAGTAGCTTGCCAACAGATGACTTGTACCACTCTGACTATGTGTTTGTAACTGTTGGTCCACTAAAAGACCAACAAGTAGCTTACAAACAGATGACTTGTACCACTCTGACTCAGTGTTTGTAACTGTTGGGCCACTAAAAGACCAACAAGTAGCTTACAAACAGATGACTTGTACCACTCTGACTCTGTGTTTGTAACTGTTGCGCCACTAAAAGACCAACAAGTAGCTTACAAACAGATGACTTGTACCACTCTATGTTTGTAACTGTTGCGCAACTAAAAGACCAACAAGTAGCTTACAAACAGATGACTTGTACCACTCTGACTCTGTGTTTGTAACTGTTGGGCCACTAAAAGACCAACAAGTAGCTTGCCAACAGATGACTTGTACAACTCTGACTCTGTGTTTGTAACTGTTGTGCCACTAAAAGACCAACAAGTAGCTTACAAACAGATGACTTGTACCACTCTGACTCTGATACCGGAGTTTACGTTTGGCTTGAATCCACAGTCCTTGGATAGTTTTAGTGTGAATGTCCCTGTATGCTAAACGAACGAACTCATGAATGTGCACAACTGAGTGATCAAACACAACTGAGTGATATAACACAACTGAGTGATCATACACAGCTGAGTGATCATACACAACTGAGTGATCATACACAACTGAGTGATCATACACAACTGTGTGATCATACACAACTGAGTGATCATACACAACTGAGTGATCATACACAACTGAGTGATCATACACAACTGAGTGATCAAACACAACTGAGTGATCATACACAACTGAGTGATCATACACTTTGGTTTTATGTAAACAACATTCTGATAGTCTAGCCAAGCGTCTGTGACATCAGTTGTCCCCAGCAAACAGTTAGTGAAAATGTGTTCACGTGTTTCTGATAGTTATGAAAATACGCTAAAATATGCAATGATTAAGAAAAGACGTCAATAACGATGTAATTGTTTATTCCTGGTATGTTTCCGTGTGATATCACACACAGAATAATTTGGGACCTAGATTCGGAGGATTGCAGATAAATTTATAAAGATTAATTTAACAACGTTAAAAAAATTAATATAAAAGACCATGTATTGTTTCATTTATAGACATTTGATTTAACCCAGGGCATTTATTTACTTGTAAAATAAATATATAATTTATGTCTTTCTACATCAGAGATGGTGAATTTCTTTTGGGGCAGGGTGCCCAAACTTGAAATATAACTTACTTTTATATAGCAAAGTGCCAACACAGTGGTTTGTAAGAAGTAAACCCGTGCTAGCGTGCTGGTTGGTTAGACCCTGAAATATAACTTACTTTTATATAGCAAAGTGCCAACAAAGTGGTTTGTAAGAAGTAATGTCGTATTAGCTCGCTGGTTGGTTAGACCCTGAAATATAACTTACTTTTATATAGCAAAGTGCCAACACACATAGTGGTTTGTAAGAAGTAATGCCGTATTAGCGTGCTGGTTGGTTAGACACTAAAATATAACTTACTTTTATATAGCAAAGTGCCAACACAGTGGTTTGTAAGAAGTGATGGCGTATTAGCGTGCTGGTTGGTTAGACCCTGAAATATAACTTACTTTTATATAGCAAAGTGCCAACACAGTGGTTTGTAAGAAGTAAACCCGTGCTAGCGTGCTGGTTGGTTAGACCCTGAAATATAACTTACTTTTATATAGCAAAGTGCCAACACAGTGGTTTGTAAGAAGTGATGGCGTATTAGCTCGCTGGTTGGTTAGACACTAAAATATAACTTACTTTTATATAGCCAAGTTCCAACACAGTGGTTTGTAAGAAGTAATGCCGTATTAGCGTGCTGGTTGGTTAGACCCTGAAATATAACTTACTTTTATATAGCAAAGTGCCAACACAGTGGTTTGTAAGAAATAATGCCGTATTAGCGTGCTGGTTGGCTAGACCCTGAAATATAACTTACTTTTATATAGCAAAGTGCCAACACAGTGGTTTGTAAGAAGTAATGCCGTATTAGCGTGCTGTTTGGTTAGACCCTGAAATATAACTTACTTTTATATAGCAAAGTGCCAACACAGTGGTTTGTAAGAAGTAATGCCGTATTAGCGTGCTTGTTGGTTAGACCCTGCGTACCGTCTGTGGCACGCGTGGCATAGCCTCGTCATAACTGCTCTACAACATTCAGTTTTTACCCTAAAAATTAACTTTTTGTATCATGCTGTTTGAAATCACAATCACAATTGAAGAAAAATACTCAGAATCATTGTTAAGTAGGTGATTAAAAGTAATCAGTACACATGCGCATTTAGTTGAGTTATTGCACATGCATAATTATTCCCCTACTTCCGCCCGCAATGTTATTGCGTGAAAATTCAAATTTTTTTTTCTGCGCAGCAATGTTTTAAAGACAGGAATTAAATATTTTACTAATTTTTTATAAAAATATTTTAAGTGTTGCATGTTGATAAAATTAACAGGTTGCGAACTTATACGTGACATCTCCCCTCCCCCAAATGTTAATAATTAGGGTTTGTACTGATTTAGCCCTCTATTACGCACTTTTAGGTTTTCATGAGAAAAAATATTTGACTGAATTATGTGTATTAAACATATATAAACATTATATGGAAGAAAAATATAGTATTTTTATCAAATTTTGATTTTGATGGTATGTTACCATATGGTCACAATGCATCTATATGGTAAAAAAAATTAATAAAAACAGAATAAAATAGAACATGAAAACTATAATAATTTTGATAGATGATGATTTAATCCTGAACACAAACAAGTGTAAATATTACCTATATTGTAAATACATCATTGTATGTTAAATATAATGCTGAAAATGATAATAAGGATAATAAAAATAGTTATTTTAGAAAAAAAAATTAAAAATAAATAAAATGGAGAATCTATTATTTTTAAAAAATAAAAATACCTACATAAAGGCCAATAAACTTTTATACATGTACATAAAAAAGCATGTTTGAGGCTGGTAAACTGTTTGACTTTTGCTTAATGCAATGGTGAATATTATATTTGACTTTTTTGTACAAATTATTTCTAAAAAAAATCCTTTGCAACTTGTTCCCATGCAACTTTCTTTGTTGCAAATTGGATCAGGATAATGCAAAACAGTCAGGTCTAACTGGTATGGGTGGAGCAGCTGCAGTAGGACCTCTCATTTCTTTGGCTCTATATCCAATTAGGGATGACCAATGTTCTTAACCTTACTTTACCTTTTTCATGAGGCATATAGAAATCAGGGTCTTGAAATCAAGTAGAGCAAGGATATTTGTGTCACATTTGGATTACTACAGGCATCCCCATAGATCAGCCACGCCTGAACTAGTGTCATATTCATATCCACTTGAATAAAAATCATTGCGAGTTGTTTATTCCTTACTTGTAACAAAGCTAATGAAATGGCACACAATGTTTTCCAGAAGCTCTTATAACCGATTCTAATTTACATGACAGAATGTTGCAGCCGTATAATTCAAAGTTATTAATCACTGTTGTAGCAGAACAGCTCACACAGTTTTTTTAAATTTTGGGGTTATATTTGTTAGATCTATATATGCATATATATTAGCAACCTTGTCGTAACGATTATCAGTTCCCCAGTAGCATCGGCCTTTAAACAATGATGTTCATTATTAATAAACTTCAGTAAACTGCTCCAGTTCACCGCATCCTAATGCAATGGTTGGTTAAATAGCAGATATATATATAATAAAAATATATGTTTGATTGTGTTACTAAACTATCCATTATTTGTTCAGCAATAAATTTCCTGTTTGGTTCTGAGGCTCTTTTGCAACAGCGACATATCCAGAGAAAATTGGCTCTTGAGGAAAGATATCTGTTGCATCTCTTTGGTGCAAAAGTAAATTTTTATTTGATACTTTTAGCTGTGCTTGGACTGAAGTACCTAAAGAATTACCAGCTGTTTCAATCATTTTACTCTCAAAGATTGGTGTTGTTGGGTCTGAAAAGAACAAATTGAAATATTATTTGTTAGTTTTTAGTTTAACTATTTAATTGAATGATATTTAATTGTTCTTTCAAAAGGTATAAGAGAAAATATATATTATTTTTTAAAAGTAGGTTAATTGAACTTAATAACTTCACTGTAAAAGTTTCATTCTACGTCATCGTCATCTTTCAACAATAGCTCATTATCATCTGAGTCATTACGAATAGCCCGGATATGTACATCTTTATTCTTCCATAAAACCATGATGGATCCATGACATTGATATTGGAATTCTACAGAAGAAAAAAAAACAACAACATTATCAAATGTACCCAAAAAAAAAATATTTAAAAAAAAAATATATATACATAAAAATATATTGTATATTATTTATAATCATCAATGACTTCTACTAATGCTATTTATAAAAAAGACTTTTAAATTTTTCTGCAGATCATAAATTTGATAATTTTATAAATGTATAATATAAAGGATAACATTATAAATATTAGATATTTATAAATATTTTATGAATAAAACAATTGTATCGTTTATAAAGATTTATTCTTTAATAAGTTGTCATATTCCATCAAGAAAAACTACAGGAATAATAATAATAATATCAACCACATAGACTCATAGACGCACTGTTACCATAATAATGTCAAACAATGATGACAAATTTCAAACTTAAGCTTACATTATTACTGTATAAACGTTTGTTTTATCATTTAAAAAATTTTGGAACAGAAATTTTCATTATTCGATAAAAAAATATAACACTTGTACTTACTAGATTCGGTAGACAAAATTTTTAGCCCATTGTGATCTTCTAAAAGTCGTTCTTACATAATACAAAACGGTCTGAGAGAAGAGTTCTCCGGGATAAAAGTTCAAAACATGTTAAATTAAAAGGGGAATCACTTTAAAAAATTTAAAACTAATCAATTAGTAGTAAATAATAATTATTTCGCTTTGTAACCAAACGGTCACATTGTGTAATTTAGGGTTAAAAACAAAAAAGTCTTTCCCTTAATGATCATTAATCAGGAAAAAATATTTAATTGATTTATAGATAAGTCTTAATTAATTATTTTCTATAGAGCATTCATAGATTACGTTAAGTAGCAACTCAATAGTTTTCTAAATTGTTTAAGTCAAGGTAATTCCATGGCTTTCACATATTGTGACGTCTCACACTCACATCTAGATCGATATGCTACGCAATAATAAGGACAAAAATCATTATGTTTACATATGCCGTCCACAAAAATAGTAATAATAATATATTAGCAGGATAATTTTGTAAGAAAAAAAAAAAAAATTATTAATAAATTGAAAAAAAAAATGTTATGAAATTTTAATAGATTAAATTAATTTCATCGATTAATTTCTTTTATTGATTTATCGATTATTGTATCGTTAATTTCCACAGCACTAGTAAAAATTATCAATCTTAACTTAACATAATAATAAATAACATTCTAAGTTTATATTTTTAAAGAGATACACCACAATAAACGTCCAGTTTATTGTCTCTACAGATATAAGACAGTCATCGAGATTTTAAATTTATATCAAGAATTATGGAGGTAAGTACCACATGTAGATAAAAAAAATAATATTTATTATCATTTTAAAAAATACTTTACAAAATTGAGTCAAGGCTTACTATTAAAATAAAAAAAAAGTTAAGTACAGTTTTATGGATATGAAAATTCATTTATATTAATACTGACAGCATTTGATACAAAATAATTTTGCTGAAATAAAGAGGAAGATAATAACATGATTTTCTTTATATATGTAGTTAATTTTCTTCTTATTTTCTCTTAAAACAATTTCTTTAATTTTTTATGTCACACAACCTTTTTTTTTGTAAACTTGAAAAATGATTATCATAAGTTTGATAATATTCTCTTTGTTTTTCTAGCTTGAATAACACTATACCAAGAATAACAAATATTAAAAAACACTATCTTGAAAGGGAAAGAAATAATCAAAATGATATTAATTTTAACTATCTTATTAAGCAAAGCAAAGACATTTTCCCTTTTGTCAGTAGTTAACCAGAATTGGAAACTTTAGAGTAAAATATCTAATAATTTCTTTAAATTTATCAAGTTGTTTTCATATATAATAATCATCAGAAACATTTAAAGCTTAAAACAAATAAAATTAAAAAGAAAATTGAGACAAAAATTAATTATTGCTAATAAACTAGCATTATAGTCACAACCAATTCAATTAAATATAATACAAATACTAATTGAAGAAAAGCTAAAAAAAAATTATTAAAATTTATTTATCTTAATTAATTCAGTTTTAGTTATGTTCCTTTGAAACATTTCCTTACTAAATATGAGAAGGTATAAGTCCTTTTCATTGTAAAATGTTATTTTTAAAAAGTCCAGAACTAGAATAAAAATCACACTTAGGAATTAGAATTAAAACTAATGGTACTATAAAAGTGTCATTCAGAGTTGATTAAATAGGAGAATGACAGTGATAAAATATGAAAATATAGACATGTAACTTGATTAAGTGATTTAGAAAGTAAATTACATCAATCACAAGCAAACAAATATCTCATTATTAGTAGACAAAGAAACAATATTAACAACTGTATATTTCTATTGTATCATTTTGTATTCATTTATAAGAAATATAAAATTTAAGTCTTGAAAATAAATAATCCAAATAAATATTTACAGTTAAATATATTGTTTATCATAAACAAATGTTAAAATCAAGTTTGGTCACAGACATTAACATGTGACAGTATCAATTACATTATTTTTGAAGTAGTTTGATCATTTTAAGGAAGGATTAAAGAGAACATTGCATGAGTTATTGCAAGTATAAGAAAATCACACATTTCATTCTGTTTTAACTTTTCTTTTATTTCAATAACATCCTTGTTTTATTGCTACTATTTACATAACTAAAATGTGTCTTTGAACACACTAAAAATTAAAAAAATAAAAACAGTTAAAAATATATATTGCTCTGATTTTTTAAAATTGATGCATTTAAATTAACTTAACTTCTTTGGAATCTAAAGTCCCTTACATCACTAGATCCAAGACTTCCATTATAATAGGTAGACAAATGTATTAATTAATAAATCTAAATATGCAGAAATAAAGGTTAACTCAGAAGTTCCACAAGGAACTGTGCTAGGTTCCTTAGTCTTTTAAATTTGTTTCACTGATTTACCCAACAACAACTCAACATGAACAAAAGTTGGGTTATTTGTTGATGATGGTGGTATCATCTATAGAACAATTAAGTCAGAACAAGATAGCAACATTTTACAATAAAGACTTAGATAATTGATAACATAGGAAACTAATTTGAGCATCTCTTTCAACCCAGAAAACTGACAATTGTTAAGAGTAACAAAGAAAAAGAACAAAATAAATTTAAAAATATTTTCTTCATGGAAAAGAACTTACCCCAAACTGAAAATGCAAAATACTTATGATTCATAATAAATGAGAAGCTATAAATGAATCCCAATGTCAATAAAGTTTTTAAAAAATAAACAAATCATTTGGCTTTATAAAATGAAACATTTACAAATGAAATAGAGACATAACACTAAAATGTTGGTTTACCTTGTTGACACCTGTACTAGAATATGCATCATCTGTAAAAGAAAAACCATCCACTAAAAGAAACATTGATGACTTAGAAGAAATATTTAAAAAGAGTATCCAGATTCCTTACTGGAGAATATTCAAAACTAACAAGAATAAGACAATAAGTTATATCCTTACACCTTAAAAGATTAGAGGGTAGAAGAACCAAGCGTAAAGTATTATTCATAATTCATACATTAGCACTTAATTCTAATTAACAAATACAACAAAAAAGAGGTTATTACACAAACATTTGATGAACATAAGGATAGAAACAAGTTTCTTATTCTATATTCAAGAAAAAAAATCAACATTTAAGTTAGGACACACTAATCTTTTATATAGAAGAGTATTAGTATCTGCAACAGATAAGATAAGAGAAATTATCTTAATTTTAATCATTTCTAAATAAATGGAGCATGTAAAAATTTATGAATTAAAAAAAAAAAAACTTAAAAAGACTTAGACTATAATTTATGACATTGTAAGAATATTCTTTTAGTGTTTGATTAAAAAAAAAATATATATATAAAGTCTGACAAATGGATTTCATAAAATATTTTTTAACAACTAATTATGATATTATAAATATGTAATTACAGTGTTTTAAAAGGACATTGATAATTATAACATTCCATAAGTGTCAGCTTAAGATGTGTTGTTAAAAGATTAATGATGCTAATTTTGAAGGAATGAATAATGCATTTTTTTTTTACCTACCTTAGCTGGCGAATATAGATAAGATAATATCTAAGCCTCAAAATAGTTTAATGATTTTTAATGCTAAAAAACAGCTGCATTTTATCCAAATTTTTTACAAAACTAGTAAACTTCATTTACAAAAACAAAATATTCGTGAATTAACATTGTTTTTATTAGATTTGTTCACTGACGAATGTGCAATCACAACAAAGAAAATAATTTTAACAAGCAAAAACAAATTTTATTTTCTTATTATATGTGTTGTTATTAAATAAATTTAATACAAAATTTATTTTATTATTTATACAGTACATAGTATGTCAAAGTACTAGTACTAAAACTGTAAAAAGAAATAGGACCAAAAAATCTATTAAAACAATAGAAGTAATAACATAATAATAGTCCTGAATAGGCTATAGCCTTAATATGATGTTTACAGTTCTACAGAGTTAATGTATAATTGGTATTATTTATTAAGTATAGTCCTTAAGACTTTAATTGTGGAAGTTTTAATTTCTCTTAGTATTGTCCTATTGTTTTTTATTTTAAACGGAACACTGTCTGATAGTTTGCACTCTTCACAGTAAATTAAATCACAATTTATGATACTGTATAGCCGTATTGTATAGTTTTATTTCTACTACTATTATTGGAGGCTGCCACTAGTACTAGTCAACTAATATGATAAGCGAAAATTTCAGCTCTGTGACTATGAATGTCCAATTGCCAATGACCAACAAAATTACAATTAACTATTACTATTACAATGTCCCAATGTCTACTCAAGGCAGACTAACTTATTGTAGCTATTACTAACTAATCTATTTACTATTCCTACTGCCGAATCCGAAATATTGACATTGTTAATACATTAGTTATTTTTACTTTAGCAATTTATCAAAAGTATTACTAATATATTAAATACATTTAATTTGAGTGATAGAAGCCGGTGTGTCAGCTTACAATCATTTGCGTCATGTAACCATAGTATCTAATAATAGACATTATGAAATAAAAATTAAAGACATCAATTAAAGATATTTTTATTATAATAATTTATGATGGTATTTTAATAAAGTTTTAAAATAATATATTCATTGAAAGTGTTAGAATTATTTATTAACTGTGTATGTTTAAGTTTGCTAATTTTTCCCGTTGCTTTTTAAAAATATTAAATATAATACTTGAAGATGACACAAATCGAATGCTTGTTCGACTACTCTTTACAATTATAAATATAAAGATTTAAATATATATTTATTGTTTAAACGGTAATAAAAAAACATTTCTGCTAATTTTTTCAATAACTTGAATAATTTTCTTTTAATTAATTTAATGTTTTTTGTATACTTTAAAATGCATAAAATTGTTTAAATGAAACGTTTTATTTTAAGTAGTCACAAGTCGTAGTATTTAAGTATTGAAATCGCCCATTTATGAAATAATTATTGCAGACGACGGACTAGTCTCTTGATCATTCCAAGGAAGATATTTACAAGCTGACATTAGCTTGAAACAGTTTTGACCGCGTCTAACGATAAACAAAAGTTAATTTTAAATTTTCACTTTGGAAATATCCAACAATGTTAACATATCTTTTTTTTAAAAATCAGTTATTAGCGGATTGTTACAAATTAATAAGATGCATCACTTTACTCAACTGAACTGCTTCTGCTATATTTAGCCAGCTAAAACTAGCAACATTTAATGACACATCGATATTCTCTGGCGCCTATTACTATGTACTCACATTGTCAATAACATTTTCGACAAGGATGAAGAAAGATATATTAACTAAAATGTATTAATATATATTTGTCTTTAAAATTAAAATAAATATGTTTGTATAATTTTAAAATAAATTAATTGCTGTTTAATTTATCTCTCTTCAGAATTCCCAAGTTAAATCCGGTCTGGTAACAGAAAATCTCAACGTGTTACAAAACAATGGTAAAATGTTGCTACAAATAGTTTTTATTTTATTTAATTCTTTATTTATATGTGTTGCTTTTTAAAAAAAAATCATTGAAATTACCTTCAATTTTGTTAGAAAGAGAGAGTGAGAAAGAGAGAGAGAGAGAGATGAAGAGAGAGAAAGAGAGAGAGAGAAACAGAGAAAGAGTAAGAGAGAGAGGACGAGAGTGCCAGAGTCAGAGAGAGAAAAATGTATTGACTTTGGGCGTCGAAGAGAGACAAAGCGTCAAGAGAGAGAGAGAGAGAGAGAGAATGATAAGCGAGAGTGAGAGCGTCAAAGAGAGAGAAAGCGTAATAAAAAGATATAACGCGTATTAGATGAAAAGAGAGACTTAGATAGTAAAAGAGATATCAACAGTGGGAGACAGACGGAGTGGAAAAGTGAAATAGAGAAGGAAATTGAGAGAAAGTTAGACAGAAATTTTAAGGAATCAAGGAGCTAGTATGTTAATTGTATTAATATATTCAATAACTATCCTATTCAGAATATTGCCAAGAGCACATTCAAAGTGAATTTGACATACATGACAGACTACCAGATGTCAAAGATGGCGGGTGTGACAAGAAAGATAAATCAAGTCTTTTCTCAGGTAATATTATGTTGATATACTTTTGTTTGATGTACAACATATATTGAAAACGTTTCTTAATATTTTAACCATTCCCAGTTTATTAAAATAGAGAGTGAGAGAGTGGGGGGGGGGGGGGGGAGAAAGAGAGAAATGTTTGAGAAAGACATGAACCATTTAAATATTGTGTTATTATAAGATATTTAATTTTATAAAATCATATCTCAGAGCTAAGCCAAGAAGAAGATGACACAGATGACAGCCAGGAAAATGACACAGATGACAACCAGGAAGATGACACAGATGACAGACAGTTTGGTGACCTAAATGACACATGCAACAAGAAGGATCTATCAGACACATTCTGTGGTAAATCTATTTTAAAATTATTATTGATATATAACAACAACAACAAACAGTTCTCTTTAAATGGCTATCAATGTTGTATTCATTCTGTATCCAAGTTTCTGCAATGTTAATGGAAGTTATAAGACATAAGTTCTACACAACAATTTTACAACAAACAAATATTGTCTCTTAATTCATCTTAGACATTAATCTTTGATTCTATTGAGATGAAAGTATAGACTTAATGAAATCTATTTCAATAGAAAAGAGACATCTGTAATAAAATGTACTTTGTTTGATGACCTTGTCAGGTACACATGAAACCCTGGTGTCAGAAGGAGGAGATGCAGATCTACACAAACATCTTGTTTGCTGTAAGAAGAATCCAGGTCACAAACAGTTTGTACCTGTCAACAATTTTAACATCAATCACCTGCCTGAAGGTAACAATGACAACCTCCTAGTTGAGTACATCAAAGCTGTAGCTGTCCTCACTGTCAGGATAGGTGTTAAAATGACCAGTACAGAAAGACCAGAGTTTTACCCAAACACCAAACAACCATATGCATTTTATGACAAGAGAGGAAGTGACGTCATGAGACTAGGGACTGGGATGGTGACGGATGTAAACATTGAATACAACCAGGGAACTTGTCCATGTCACAAGTGTCAACACTCGTACACACCCAGCAAAGTGTGGGGGGAGGTATGGATGCAAACGGCCACACACGTGGTGTTTGATGACCTTGAGGCGAGACACACCACGTGTAGATTGTTCTTTGATAGACAAGATAGTCCACTGGTCACTCTTGATGGCTGGACGGTGGATGAGGAAGACATTGAGGAAGACTGGTGTTGTTTGAAATGTGAGACATGTGACGTAGATTTACTGGACATACTGGTCATGATGTGAAGACACTGGTGGGATCTTTGGGGGAAAGTAAACAACAAATACGAGAGATGTGGAGACAAGTTGATATGGATAGTATCACATCCACATGGATGTCCTAAACAGATCTCTGTAGGACACTGGATAGACAGGTACGAGGTGAGTAGATATAGTACCAAGTACACGTACACAACATGTACATGTCCAGGCAGTAGTGGGGCTTATGTCTACCCACTGGGGTGTGATGTTGGCTTGTGGTCTGACCGCCATGTCCACAGTGGGGTCAACTCTGAGGGAAGAAATTTTTGTGGCACTGGTTGGGAGAGGAGCTAATATCGATAATGTAAACAATGTTATAATATTTTATATACTTTATACAAACTTGTATCAACTGTTGATTGTTGTAAAAGACAACACTCTCTACCACGCTTCATGTACACAACAACACCACGCCCGATGTGCACAAAAACACCACTCCCCATGTGCACCCTCACCACCAGTGTCGGCGCCCTGCCTCCTACATTCCTATCTCATGTACTTATAAAATATTAGGATACACATTTATTGTTTATATATTTACCTGATACAAACTGTTATCAAATTATTATTATTGTAATAAAGAACGGCATCTGCCACGGTCATGTGCGCCGCCCCCCACACCAGTTTCTACACCCCCAACAACAATGTCGGCATCTTTACCCTTAATTAACCCATTTTATATAATTATAATATGTTAATATTAAAAACTTTTGTTTCTAAATTTTTTTACCACATCTTAATGAATATATAAGACAACACTGTTGTTCAGCACCATATACGCCCAGTGTGCCAATATTACACCCCACCTTCTAATTTATTCTTTCTTGTTTGTAAAATATATTTATATACATTTTTTAAGTTGCTTTTTGTTTGAAAAAAATTTTATTTTACAACTGCTACTATTTATAAAACTTGTATCAAGTTTTTAAAAATTTTAATTGATAACATCTTATTTTAACTCCTCATGTTCTCTCCCACTTAAAACATTAAAAATATTTTTTATAGAAACTGTGACAATATAAACTTAATCATGTTAGGAAAATTGCATTACGTCTCTAATAAATCCAATAATCATCACTAACAGCATGCCTCATCTACACTCTTACTTTCTATGTCTGCTACCACAAACATGTAATATCTTGTAATAGTATTAGAATTTTGTATTACATTTTGTTTTCTCTTTGTCCTCATTTCAACATTGTTTTAACTTTAAAATATATTTGGTTTAAATTTCTTAAACGTTTTATAATTGTTACTTTTTCATAAAAGTTTCTTTTTTCTTGTTGCATTTTTTCCTTTAATACCATTTTAGAACATGCGCCTCCTGTTTTATTAGAGTTAATAAACATGTCGCAATGAATTGTTTGACTTTTGTATGTTATTATTGTTTGTGTCTTTTTAATGTTTATTGATAGATTAATTTACCTGAACGGACATGTTTGTTGATGTGACAACATGTGGGTGGTGTGGTCATATGTGGGTTTGGGGTGTGGTCATATGTGGGTTTGGGGTGTGGTTATATGTGGGTTTGGGGTGTGGTTATATGTCGGTTTGGGGTGTAGTCATATGTGGGTTAGTGGTGTGGTTATATGTGGGTTTGGGGTGTAGTCATATGTAGTTTTTGGGTGTGGTTAAATGTGGGTTTGGCGTGTGGTTATATGTGGGCTTGGGTTGTGGTCATAAGTTTGTTTGCGTTGTGGTCCTCTGTGGGTTTGGGATGTTGTCATATGTAAATTTCTAATGTGAATAAATTAAGTGTGTGGGAACATGCTGATGATGTATCAATTCGTGGTTGAACCAGTTTGTTCGGTACATCAGTGTTGACAAACCTGTACTGTGATTGCTTCAGTGGGGGATATTTAAACAAATGAATATTCTTATATAATCTGTGAATGTGTCATCATATGGATGAACTAATAAATGTGATGTCTTAGTGCGGTTATAGAAAAACATATGTCTTAATCCTAGTGGTTAGTAATATTACATTATGAGAATAAATCTAAAAGTGTCTAACTCTGTTTGTGGTTTAATATAGAGGCTAATGGATACCCAACTTTATTATTTAAATAAAAACGTTTATATGTGTTTAAAACTGAAAAAATGACAAAGTTAAAATAAAATACAAACACATTTTATATGTACATCTGTAACATCAGACTAAAGTCTTGTATAATAAAGTCTATCACTACACTGGTATGATGAAGCTATGAGCTTGAAGTGCCGTAAAGAAAAAATAATAATTAGTTCAAATGTAAAAAATAATAAGTGCCTGTAGTTTTAACATTAGCCGTAACAGTCATCTCGCTTGCATCTAACTGGAGTATGTCCTTCCACCCAGAAAAATGTCAACTGCTAAGAGTAACAAAGAAAAAGAAACAAATAAATTCAAAATATGTCAATTCAAAATATGTCATTCATGGAAAAGAACTAACCCAAACTAAAGATGCGAAATACTTAGGAGTCATAATAAATGAGAAACTATCTTAGAATCCCAATATCAATGAAGTTATTAAAAATTCAAACAAAACCTTAGGCTTTATAAAAATAAACTTTTACAAATGTAACAAAGATATAAAACTAAAATGCTACCTCACCCTGGTGAGACCTATACTAGAATAAGCATCTTCTGTATGGGACCCATCCACCAAAGAAAATATGATAAGTTAGAACAAATCCAAAAAAGAGCTGCCAGATTCATTACAGGAGAATATTCAAAACTGACAATAGTAACACCGTTAGTTAAATCAGTAAAGCTTTAAACATTAGTTTAGAATAACCAAGAGTAAATTAATAATTATACATAAGGCAATTAATTCTAATTTAGAAATACAACACAAAGATAACCTGATACAACCCTCAAATAGACATAAAGTTAAAAACACATTTCTTATTCCCTATGCAAGAACAAACACATACACGTTTTCTTTCTTTCCGTCCGGTATTTTTGGCGTGGAATGGGTTGCCTGAAGAAACCAGGAAAGCCACCACTTTATCATCTTTTAAAACTCTAGTAAGAATACAGGACTAAACAAAAACCATAGAAATACGTAGGACGCAATAATCTTCTGCACAGAAGGAGCGTCTGTAGCATATAAGATAAGATAACTAGTATCACGCATGTAAAACTCCAGTTAAAAACTCATTCGTAAGTCTAAGAAACGTAGCCAATCGTATAATACATTTACATTTATCTCAACAAATCTATCAACTTTAACAATGTCGTACGCTATAACAATTTCTTTATAAAGCGGTGGTCGAGAGGTAGCGCGCTCGACTTTCGTACCGATGGTCACGAGTTCAAATCCACCACGAAGGCGAGAATTTGTTCCCGGGGCCTGAGGAGTCCCCGAGTCACCCAGCTCCGAATGGGTACCTAACTAGACAATAGTTAGGTGGCTAGGGTAATGCGTGGAACCCCTATAGCGTGGCCTGTGACTGCTGCATCACTTGCCTTCAGATCATCCCTCATGGTCTGTGGACGCAATTATCTTCTGCATAGAAGGAGCGTCTGTATATCTAAGATAAGATAAAGCGTACCAAGAATGTAACACCATAATGTTATCACTTACTTAAAAACAGGAGGACAGTAGTAATAATATATGAGACATTAAATTAATTTCTTTAATCTGATTCCTAGTTTATACAGCATAGTTCCTCATTTCAGTGACCTGAAGATGGTTGGGTGCGCTACGACCTCAAAAAGAAAGTGGATTATAAGACTTTAAAAAAATTTACACTTTTTGGAAAAAAACACAACTTATATATCACACCGCATTCACAAAGTTGGTGTCAAGGTATGACAATCAGAATCTTATAGCTAGTGTCGAAAATGATAAAACCATTGTCGGCACACTCACAACCAGTGTCGGCATCTCAAAACAAATGTTGCAACCTTACAACCAGATTGAGAAATATAACATCAGCGTAGTACCTACTCTATAAATATGAAAAATAATACAATGACTTGTTAATGTGGGGTATCTTTAGTTTGGGAATGTTGATGATAATTTGTTCTGTACATTATCTTCACCAACCAACATGACAATAGTAGAACTGTTCAAGTCACTGGATGGTTAAAGTTTAGTTCAAGTTAATGACTACATCAGGGACAACCACGACACAATGACCTTAGTCACGACTGTTGAGGAGATTTGTCAGAAGATAGACAAAGACCATATGTATTCTTTTGTACACTGAGATAAAATGGTAATCTTAAGGAAATCACTGGCCACTAGATTTGAATTACGTCATCGATTGAAACAATTTCTCTTATACAAGAGGTCACCAATAGCAGCAAATTTCAGTTGAAACGCCTGAAATATTTAAATAATATTCGTGATAGATACAAGAGTCAATATGTGTATAGATCGTTCAAATTTAATATGAAATAAAGATTTAAAAACTAACTAATAAAAACGTTCGGCCTTAATCCCTGCGGACTGGACTTGAGGAGTTTAATGCCCTATAGAATTTAAATATTCTGCACCAAATTAAAAAAACAAATTCGGTCAAGATCATTCATTTTTCCAACTAGCTACTTTTAAAAAAACATTTTCTGCAGTTCGTTTTAATGAAACAAAATGTAGGCCACCGAACTCAAATAAATGCTATTTTATAAACTTGTATTCCATAAACATTTGTGACTTTCAATGACTCTTTGGATTTCATCGCCGCTAAGTTTTTATTTTTTTCTTTGTTTGTTGTTTTTTTTGTTTGTTTGTTTGTTGGTTTTTTTTTGTATATTCGTTTTATTTGCGTATTGTATGTCCGTTGAAAAGGGCTCTTTGCCGAAACGTTCGATTTTTTATTAGGTCCTGTCAGGCTAACCCTTACCTTATTTACGTCTTTTCCAATTGCTTGTGAACGTTTAATGGCGAGGAAATGAATACACTAGTATTTATACAGTTTATGTCTATCTTAGCATTGTATTAAGTTTTCCCTTTATTGTATTTCAAAAGTATAATTTTTCGCTTTATGTGTATTACTAATTTACTCTTGGTTCTTCTATCCTCTAGTGTTTCAAAGTTTAATGATTTAACTAATGGTGTTACTCTTG
>MUZC01002323.1:2771-14822 GCA_002072015.1 Radix auricularia | reverse complement strand
ATATATTTATATATATAAAGATTAGCGTCGAGCTGGTTTGACCCCCAGGTGTTCTAAGACACCCCCAGGTGTTCTAAGACACCCCCAGGTTTTCTAAGATACCCAAACATCGAACGCTGCACGGAATATGTCGTTGTTGCTCTCGGCGCTCTAACAGGCTCTGACCGAGGAGGCCGCGAGGGTGTCAGCCGGCCACCGCAGTCATCGAAGGAGGAGGGGAGAGGCATCCGATGTTACCAGTGACCACCATGTTCAAGTCAATCCGGTAGGGACAGCTTGAGACCCTTGGCCTTGACCTTGTGTGTAGATGATCAGTGTTAGAATTTTTTATATTTTTTTTTGTTGGTGTTGTTGGTTTCGCTTCCGCCAAACCTTGTTTGCCGCCTCCCCCTTCCTCTTTTTTTTTTCCTTCCATCACAAGTCCCTGAAATTCGTTCGGCCCTAACCTTTCCTTTGGCCTTGAACTTTTAATAACAATCTTTCTTCAGCCTTGCAATGCTTGTTACTAATCTTCTTCGTCCTGTTATACCATGACATGAGACCTCTGCGGGTTGACTAATTAAAGGAAGACCAGACAGACGTGAGCCGTGGTATCAATCCATGGCATGCCACAAGAGCTGTCTGGCGGGAACAACTCTGTGCACTGGCCTGTATTAAAACCAATCCTTGAGTTGCATGCTGTCCCCTAAATTGTTTGAAGGGGACAGAACGCCTGACTGGTGTATTCGATGTTACGTCAATAACTTCAACATGGAATACCCGCCCTTTGCTACAACTACAAGTGTTTTTCTTTCTTTTATTTTTTCAAAGTCCACTTTTAATGTAATTCCTTGTTGTAAAGGTCTAAGTGGGTCGAGGTTCACAATTCAAGAGTGGGTATTGAAAACAATACACGTGCTGACAGCTTTTCTTCAGATAAGACTATCAGAAATGGCTAATCAAAAATTTCTTGATCTTTCAATTTTAACAACCTACCAGCAAAAACTTTCAATTTCAACAACCACAACAGCCTACCAGCAAAAACTTTCAACTTTAACAACCACAACAGCCTACCAGCAAAAACTTTCAATTTTAACAACCACAATAGCCTACCAGCAAAAACTTTCAATTTTAACAACCACAACAACCTACCAGCAAAAACTTTCAATTTTAACAACCACAACAGCCTACCAGCAAAAACAGAACAAATCAGAAACGTGCTTGCAGACTGGGAAATGCGGGTCTCTGGCCAATCAGAACTATTAGCCGCAACACGTGATACAGTTCAAATATTTTAATAGACAATGTTACAACACGCTCTAATTCTAATTAGCTTTAATTGTCTGAGTCACTCTGTTTGGTAAAATAGACCAAAACAAATTCCAATGACTATTTAAATTAAAAAATTTTTGTTCCTTTTTTGTCCTAAATTTCAATGCTGGTTCGTTGGTCAATGTTTAAGTCAACAAAAATAAAAATAATAATAAATAATAATAATTTTTTAAAACACCAAAAATTTAAATCACTTGTGTACGCATGTGTGATATGATGTGTAGTTTATTTGCATGTGACGTCATTCCAACCTTTTTGAACGTGCTCATTTTGATCTTAGTGCAGACTCTAGTTTTTAGGTGACTTTTTTGTTTTAAAGAAGAAGACGAAAAAGACGTTTCCTTAAAATCACTGTTAGATATTTTTAAAAGTGTACACATACATGTTTTTTGCAGGAAATTTACATATTAAACCACAATATACATATTCTGGTGTAATAATACTGATCTATTGAATAAGAAATGTACCCCTATAGTACCAGCCAATTAATTAGAGATTCTACAGAGATTTTGTTCAATAAGTACTGTGACAGTTGGTCCAAGCCCGCTTACAGAGGCAAGCATATTCATATCAGAGGCGTCACTTGGAGGATGTGGGTGGTGCGGACCCGACGGTTGACACCATCACAAGGGGTGACACCAATGTTTAAAATTGTGTATGTTCCTGTTCTTTGGTAGGGGCGGACACGTAGGTCTAGGGGTAAATCGTAAGGGGGTGATACCATGAGCTACAGCACCGGGTGACACCATGAGCTACAGCACTGGGTAACACCATGAGCTACAGCACTGGGTGACACCATGAGATACAGCGCTGGGTGACACCATGAGATACAGCACTGGGTGACACCATGAACTACAGCACTGGGTGACACCATGAGCTACAGCACTGGGTGACACCATGAGATACAGCACTGGGTAACACCATGAGCTACAGCACTGGGTGACACCATGAGCTACAGCACTGGGTGACACCATGAGATACAGCACTGGGTGACACCATGAGCTACAGCACTGGGTGACACCATGATCTACAGCACCGGGTGACACCATGAACTACAGCACTGGGTAACACCATGAGCTACAGCACTGGGTGACACCATGAGCTACAGCACTGGGTGACACCATGAGATACAGCGATGGGTGACACCATGAGCTACAGCACTGGGTGGTAACACCAGCACAGCACACGTGACGCCTCTGATTCATACATAATACATTATGTCATTTATAACCCCGCGTTTATCATGGGGGATAGGTTCCATGGCCGGTCGCAATAACCGTATTTCCGCGTAGTAGGTCAACCATATGTATGTCATTATGTAACGTGTATTCCGACGTATTAAAACCCTAACTGTACTGATGACAAGACAACTTTAACTCTGTTAATAACTGTCACAACTGTTAGACAATATCAACTCGGTTGATAGTTTTACAGTTACTGTATAGCGAAGTACACGTAGCTTTACATGACTTGATGATGATGACGATGAAGTTGATGATGAATTTTAATGCGCAGCCGATGACTGTGTTTTAGGTATATTAGGACTATATTTAAAACCTGCGAAATCGTGACTCCGCGAAGTGACTCCGCGAAATCGTGACTCCGCGAAATGACTCCACGAAATCGTGACTCCGCGAACAGTGAACCGCGTAGTAGCGAGGGCTTCCTGTAATATTGGGTGTTGTATTCACCAGTAGCCTAAACAACCAAAAATATATTAACAAGCATGTGTGACGTATCATTGTTCGTGTGTAACCTGTAGCTTATTTTCAACCATTCGCTGTCATACCTGTGATACACATAAAAAGCTATCAGACAGGCTTCTTTGCTATCAGGTCCACTAACTATCAGGTTAACTAGCTGTCAGACAGGTCCACTGGCTATCAGGTTAACTAGCTGTCAGACAGGTCCACTGGCTATCAGGTTAACTAGCTGTCAGACGGGTCCACTGGCTATCAGGTCCACTGGCTCTCAGGTCCACTGGCTATCAGGTCCACAGGCTATCAGGTCCACTGGATATCAGGCCCACTGGCTATCAGGTTAACTAGCTGTCAGACAGGTCCACTGGCTATCAGTTTAACTAGCTGTCAGACAGGTCCACTGGCTATCAAGTCCACTGGCTCTCAGGTCCACTGGCTCTCAGGTCCACTGGCTCTCAGGTCCACTGGCTCTCAGGTCCACTGGCTATCAGTTTAACTAGCTGTCAGACAGGTCCACTGGCTATCAGTTTAACTAGCTGTCAGACAGGTCCACTGACTCTCAGGTCCACTGGCTCTCAGGTCCACTGGCTCTCAGGTCCACTGGCTATCAGGTCCACTGGTTCTCAGGTCCACAGGCTATCAGGTTAACTAGCTGTCAGACAGGTCCACTGGCTATCCGGTTAACTAGCTGTCAGACAGGTCCACTGGCTATCAGGTTAACTAGCTGTCAGACAGGTCCACTGGCTATCAGTTTAACTAGCTGTCAGACAGGTCCACTGGCTATCAGTTTAACTAGCTGTCACTCAGGTCCACTGGCTCTCAGGTCCACTGGCTCTCAGGTCCACTGGCTATCAGGTCCACTGGTTCTCAGGTCCACAGGCTATCAGGTCCACTGGCTATCCACAAGCTGTCAGACAGGTCCACGGGCTATCAGGTCCACAGGCTATCAGGTCCACTGGCTATCCCCAAGCTTGTGGACCTGTTTAACTTTCAGACAGTTTTCATTTCGGCTCACTAGATTCCCCCCCCCCCTTGGTTCCCAAGTACCCACTTTAGTTCATTACAGCCCACTTATGTTCCGTAGCTCTTCCTTACTTTAGAACATTTTTTTAGCCCCTCACTTAATGTCCCTAGCCTTACTTCAGTTGACACCATAATTCGCCGACTAATTCTCACTTCAGTGCAATATTTGACACTTCCAGCTGACCTTCGCTTCCGTCCCCGCCCTATTTCTCCCACTTAAGTCTACACTCTCAAACTTCTGGTTAACAGGCTCTAGGACAGAGATGGCGAAACTTGTTGGGTCAGCGTGCCCAAAATTCCATTAAAATCTTCTTATATATTGCAGAGTACCAACAAGAAGGGCCAGCAAAGTGGTTTGATTAATGAAATAGTATTTTATTTGCGTGCCGGCTGTTAATGCTCTGTGTGCCGGCTGTTAATGCTCTGCGTGCCGGCTGTTAATGCTCTGTGTGCCGGCTGTTAATGCTCTGCGTGCCGGCTGTTAATGCTTTGCGTGTCGGCTGTTAATGCTCTGCGAGCCGGCTGTTAATACTC
This sequence comes from Radix auricularia, assembly GCA_002072015.1. Taxonomy (NCBI): domain Eukaryota; kingdom Metazoa; phylum Mollusca; class Gastropoda; family Lymnaeidae; genus Radix; species Radix auricularia. Next base: position 10,254 of record MUZC01002323.1, on the reverse strand, counting down.
TGTGTGCCGGCTGTTAATGCTCTGTGTGCCGGCTGTTAATACTCTGTGTGCCGGCTGTTAATGCTCTGTGTGCCGGCTGTGGCATAGGTTCGCCATCACTGCTATAGGACAAACCGACAAAACATGGATGTTTTTATACACGAAAGTCTACCAAGGGCACTACGTATCTGAATACATAGTGTTAGAGCCATAAATACCATCTGCAGATATTTCCCCAAGTAAATTTCTTGCTCAAATCAGCCATCTGCGCATGCACCTACCAACAAGTTCAAATTTAAAAACCATATTAAGATGTCTAAAGTGATGAACTTTGTACTGTGCACTCACTACACATTGTACTGTGCACTCATTACACATTGTACTGTGCACTCANAGACTTACCTGCACGTAGGTACAGGCCTTTCCACAGTGGCGCCCGTATCTGAAATTGTTCTGGTGGTTTGTCCAGGCTGTTAGGGCATTGGTCACAAAGGCCTTCGTGGAATCCTCGCCGTACACATAGTCTGCCTCGTAATAGAGGTTCGATCCCACGTCATACTCTGCACTGGGCCGTTGGTAGCGGCAACGTTCAGACCACTCGCCGGCCTGTCTTGCTAAATCTTCATCCCAGGTCTGCAACGGTGAGCGTAAATAAAGTAATACAACCAATGTCGGTAATGGGACCAGCGCTTATAACATATATTATACACGGGAACTGACGTGTCGGTAATTAGACCAGCGCTTATAACATAAATAAAGTAATACAAACAGTGAGTCGGTAATGAGACCAGCGCTTATAACATAAAAAAGTTAGTGTAAATTATAGTCCGCGCGATTTGACGTTTATTGGGTGGCAGTTGCTGTGTGTAAAATTTGCATAAAATTTTATGTTGGACGTTGATGTGGAAGTTATAAATTACAGCAAATTATTTGGCACACGTAAGTTATTAATTTACCAAACGAGTTATTCCTCTTCGCTTGGGAAATAAGTTTTCTGTCCTTAGATTTATACGCGAGTTCTCTGCCCTAATATTTGCCTTTTAATTCTCAGCCTTATATTAAATTAATCAATAAGTTATCTATCTTACATGTGTACCAAATGTGTTCTCAGCTTTAGATTTAACCAATGAGATCTATGCCTTAGATGTAACCAATGATATTTCTGCCTTAGACTTAACCCAGTGGTACTCAATTAATTTAAAAAATGAAAAATTCTTTTATGACGGATTTATTTGCCAAATTCGACAAAACTAAATTTGAACTAAGAGGAGAATGGTATGCGTCGATTCCTTTCGAAGTAGTAAAGCAGAGATGAAGAATTGGTTGCTTTCTGTTAACGATTAACGGCCCTCCATACTAAAGTTTTAAGGACATTCTTCACTTGGATATTTACGACTGGCTGAGACCCCAAACACAGATGTATTCAAACTAATACAGGAGCAGCTTATTGAAATAGCTACAAATGAGGAACTTAAACCAATGTTTGAACAAGGATAAAAAAAAATTCTGGTAACAAAGTAATGTCCTAATTTTATATCCTGCATTATGTGTTATTGTACAGAAGTTGACTGCTAAATTCCCGTCTTCCTATTTGGTAGAGCGAGGATTCGATGCCGCTATAAACATCACCATGACCCTAGAAAATACAACACTTCGGGATTTGAGGTTTCTACACAAAACATTAAGTCAGACATAACGACACTCAAAAATTTTAATCACGTTCATCCAAGCGATTAGATTCTACTTGTTTTATATTTTAATTTTAAGTAGTAATTTCAATAAATACTTTGCAAAATGTTGCTTTTTGGATTTCTATTTTTTATACTTCGCATGTATGCAGCTTATTCACTTGGGAGATCGTGGACCCATTTTGATTCTGAAAAGGGGTCTAAGGATCACAGAAGTTTGCAATATAGTGATTAACGCCAATGATATCTCTGCTTTAAATTTAACCAATGATATCTCTGCTTTAGATTTAACCAATGATATCTCTGCTTTAGATTTAACCAATGAGATCTCTGCTTTAGATTTAACCAATGAGATCTCTGCTTTAGATTTAACCAATGAGATCTCTGCTTTAGATTTAACCAATGATATCTCTGCTTTAGATTTAACCAATGAGATCTATGCTTTAGATTTAACCAATGAGATCTATGCACTTATAATGACCAATTAGCTCTCTATCTTTTATTTATTTACTCAATTTTTTTAAATATGCCTGCTATTTACCAGATGAGTTTTCAGCCTTAAGTTTTTATCTATATTATATATATAACTAATTAGTTCTTACATTTTAAGAAAGAATCACCTTTGTTATATTTTAACAAGCTTTTGTCTTCCAAACTAATAAACAAAGACTTATCCGCCTTATATTTAAACAAAGAGTTCTGTTTCCCTGCATTTACCCCACTACGGCTGGTTCAAATCATTTAATAAACTTAATCGAAGCACTTCACAGTCAAGTGCCCCAAGTGCCAATGGTCATGGCATACATGCTAATTAGCGGCGTCACACGTGAAAGTCGAAACTTGCTCTCAAAGCTGGCATGAGGCTGTCCTGCACGGGTTGTGCACCGTCCACTTAGCGAAAGTGCTCGGAAGTCTGTCACTGACTCTGTGTGTACTTTAGTACTCTAAGTCAACGTACCACTGGCTGGGAAGGGGGAGGGGGGGCAAGTTGGTGCTAACCGATTGTCTACCAAAACGAGATGATGTAGGTGGGCGTTGTAATATTGGCATGGTCAGTACCACAGCGCTGGATATTTTAAGTGGCCGTTTCCTAATGAAGGGATGGAGAATTTAGACAGTAGGGATATAAATAGTATCCAACGTCATCAATTTACGGCTGACCGAGCAGACGGTGTGAGCTTCCGGTTTTGGGTTCAAATCCGGGCCATGGTCGGTCGCCTTCGTGGGATGACGAAATCACTAACATCTGAAGTAGACACACACAACTACCAGTGATTTCAGCTCTTTTCAGTGTCTTCCCTTTGTAGTGAGAGAAATTAATCATTAATTTCCACAGCCCTCAATAACACCAATAACTATATGATGTCCGTCGTCACTATGTAATAACACCAATAACTATATGATGTCCGTCGTCACTATGTAATAACACCAATAACTATACTATCACCCTCATGTCCAGTGGCGTATGTAGGGTGTCTGGGGTGCTCACCGCACAGGGTGACATCATCCCGGGGGAAACACAAAATTAAAAATAATGGTCTATTTACAGAGAACTTACTGATTGGTTTTGGAATTTCACAAACGGATAACTGATACATTTTGACCTTCCTCTGTTATAACGAGTCGAAATTCGCACTTTATTTAAAGTTACTGATTGGTGCGTTTATGACGAGATGCGCATCTTAAGTGGGTAAAACAAATGCGTTCATTGCCACAATTTAACGCCTATTGATGTTTTCGGCAACTTTCGTAATGATGGCAAATTAATTCAAATTATATTTATCTAAATTTTCAAAAATACAGTTCTTCATTTTAAATACGAGGTGGCTGGGTGCTTTAATGTAAAAATTGGGATTAAAAACGTATGCCCGTTTATGAAGTTAACAAAATGTCTTTAAAACTTTTCTAACACAAGACCAGGTGCAAACTCTGAAACAACAGCACGTGGTTTTAAAAGATGTTATTGAATGGAGTTAACAATCTGATTTCGTTAAGGTTTTATTAATTCTTCGGCTAACATTGTAGAGTTCTTTCTGTAAATTGGTTTATTATTGTTATTATTATTATTATTATTATTATTATTATTATTATTATTATTATTATTATTATTATTATTATTATTAAAAGACACATTATCGAGATTTGTTACTTGATGTGTAAGCTGAGCCAAGAGGGATATAATCATTCAACTTAAAAAATGGAAACCATTGGCGAAGGGACTGAGGCCATACACAAGACAATAATGACCTAGAAAATGCTATCTCGGTATTAATAGTTTCAGTGGTTTTTTTTTAATGAATACGATGAATAGAAATAGCTGCAGTATAAAAAAAAAATCACACATTGACAAAGAAAGAAGGCTAACTAAAATAACACTGAATGGGCAAAGCTATTATTAGCATTGGATAGACTTTGTCACCTAATGGGAGAGCGAATACTTTTGAGTTTGGTAGAGCCAGCAAGAGATGTTATAACAAGAATACGTTTATCATAGTTTTATTGATTTAAAGTTGTTGGGTTTTGGATCACCTGGGGGAGGGGGGGGGGCAAATGTCAACTTTTTTATCTCAAAAGGCGTATAATTCAATATCTGTTAAAAGGTTTTATTTGCTTTAGATATTGTCTTAAGTGGTTCCTCTTAGGGTTATTTTGACTGATTAAACATGTCATATGTTTGCCGTGGTGGGTATAGAAGTTCCAATCTGTTTGACTGAGAAAGAAAGAAAAACATAAACTAATGTTATCTATGTTACTATTTATTCTACACTATCGCAATATTCCGTCGTCTTTCTCTCCCTTTCTCCAACCGGTTGTAAGGAAACAGATTGCATAATTATTTTTTTGTGCAATATCTGATCTAAACTGTAAATATCAAGAACTATTTAATGATACAAGTAAAAAAAGAATTTTCACAGAAATTATTTTTTTTAATCTTATAGCAATGATAAAGAAAAATTCAATTCCTATTTTTGGTATCATTAATAAGAAATTTTACTTTTTTAATGTTAATTTTTCACTTATCTCTAAAATGTTAAAATATCGAATATTACATTCTTTTCAATTTTATTGTGTTTTACGGCTATTTTGTTTTGATTTGGACGTTTTTACAAGAAATAACTGCTTACATGGCCTTAAAGAGTTGGACTTTTGATACAGAAGTTGACTGCTAAATTCCCGTCTTCCTATTTGGTAGAGCGAGGATTCGATGCCGCTATAAACATCACCATGACCCTAGAACAGAGGTTCCCAACCCTGTGCCCGCGGGCGCCACGGCGCCCGCGGAACGATTCTTATGTGCCCGCCTCTCACTATTCGACAGAGACAGAATTTTTTTCATAAACATTATTTTTAAATGTGTTTTATTTTTATTCATTTGTTTGAGTTTTAATTTTTTTTTGGACTGCAAAGGTTTATTAAATATGTTCAATACTTGTCCCAACTTGTCTAGCGGCGAGCCAGACTGCACTATTTACGCTTGCCTGGAACGGCTAATGCCATTTGCACATCACACCTTGTACACGCTTAAAACCCGAAGTGAACGAATGGAACGAACGCCACGAACTGATCCGATAAACGCCGAAGGCGCCAAATCACGAGGCACATAACTCTGATTGCTTCGGCGATCATCGGCTCACTTCGGGTTTTCCGCGTGTATATGAAGTGATGCGCAAAAAGTATTCCCCGCCTGAAACTGCGTTATTGTCATTGTGATTGCTGCCCTGTTCAGGTCGCGACAGTTAGATAAGAGACATGTTCGTCAGACAAAACACGAATTAGGAGTTTTCTATTAAATAAAAATAACAGGCTAAAAGCGAGGTGCGTAATTTATTGTATTCATAAGCGATGATCTAGTAATTAACTATTATTATTGTGGAGATAGTTATAGTTCTTGTTATAATATATGTAGACCTATGCCTAAAATGCAGAGCAGACTTGCGCTATAACATTGATATTATATTGTAGTTCAATTATTATTTTTGTAATTAATTTTTTTAGCCCTAAAATGATTGGACCAAGTAAAAGACAACGAACCTATAATTTTAACACTGACTGGGAGGAATCATATTGTTTCGTTAATTTGAAAAATAAATGCGTTTGTTTGTTGTGTGGTAGTAGCATTGCAGTGCCGAAAAAACATAATGTTGAACGACACTTTCAGACAAATCATGGCACTTTTAATGTGAATTATCCTCTTAAATCTGAAGTAAGAAAGAAAAAAATTGTAATCTAAAATCAAGTCTAACAACACAACAGACTGTTTTCACTAGACATGTGGAAAATTCTAAAAAGGCCACTATTGCTTCTTTCAAAATATCTCACATGCTCGCAAAAAAGAAGAAACCTTTCATTGATGGTGAGTTGTTTAAGGAACTATTTTTGACTGGTGCCGATTGTTTGTTTGATAGATTTTCTAACAAACGTGATATTGTCTCAGCAATACAAGACTTACAGTTGTCAAATAACACAGTCACAAGAAGAATACATGCAATTTCAACTGACATACAAACTCAGTTAAAAACTGACTTGGAAATATGTGACTGGTTCTCGCTACAATTTGACGAGTCAACAGATATATCAGACACCGCAAAGTTAGCAGTTATGGTGATAATGGTGTTTAGTAACTTCACAGTAAAAGAAGATATGTTACAAATATTACCTATGAAAGGACAGACAAGGGGTGAGGATATTTATAATACATTCAAAACATACGCCAAGTCAATAAATATGCCTTTGCACAAGCTGTCTGCAATAACCACTGATGGGGCGCCAGCAATGATGGGTAAAAACAAAGGATTTATTGCCCTCTGCATGAAGGATGATTCATTTTCAAACTTCATGTCCTACCATTGTATTATCCACCAGGAAGCTCTGTGTTGTAAAATTTTGCCATTTGAATACGTCATGAAAATAGTTACAAAAATAATCAATTCTATTCGAGCAGCTCCTTTGCAACACCGACTTTTCAAGGCCCTGTTAGAAGATACTGAAGATAAAGAACATGATCTTATTCTGCATACTGAAGTACGTTGGCTCAGTAAAGGAAAGGTTCTTACAAGATTTGTGAGTTTAATTGAAGAGATAAAAACATTTATAAACGATAGGAAGGAAAATTATGATGAACTAGCTGACTCTGGCTGGCTGATTGATTTGGGATTTCTCACAGACGTCATGGAAAAATTGAATTCTTTAAATTTGGAGTTGCAGGGTAAAGACACAAGCATAGCTGAAATGATAAGCTCTGTAAAGTCATTTAAAGCTAAATTGAATTCTCTCGTGCATTTCCCACATATGAAGAAAATGCTAGGTGACAATGAATTAAATGGGGCATTATTTATTAAGCATCTTCAAGAGTTAAAAAAAACAGTTTGAAGAGAGATTTTTGCAGTTTAAACATATTGAGCCAATAGTTTCCTTCTGTGTCAATCCTTTTACTTGCCAAATAAATGTTATGGAAATAGCCGCATGTATTGCAGATTTTGTTCAAGGTAAGACAGAAGAACTAGAGTTAGAAATGTTGGACCTTAAGAATGATATTTTGCTAAAATCCTTAATGTCAGAGGACTTTTGGAATACAGTGGATAGAGAAAAGTTCCCATTGTTGAAAAAAGCGGCATATAAAATTGAATCATTTTTCGGTTCGACATATTTATGCGAATCATTGTTTTCAAACATGAACTTAATAAAATCAAGATATAGATCTCGACTCACCGATGAGCATCTTTATGATTGTCTGCTAACAGGATTATCGTCATACGCTCTTAATTATGAAGCTCTGGCCAAAGAAATGCAATGCCAAAGATCACATTGACTTTATT
>MUZC01002318.1:602403-630589 GCA_002072015.1 Radix auricularia | reverse complement strand
GGGGGCCCAAATTTAAAAACTGAAAATCAATCTCTTTGCCTCTGTGCTCAGTGAGCGTGAGAACAACATTCGCGGAATTTAATTCTTATCTGGCCTCACGTATTTTTCCATATTGAAATCACGTTTAAGATGAGGAATTTTAATTTTTTTTTCAAAGATTTTGCGGGTCTGTTTTACTTTATTTATTAATTGTTACTCGAGAAAATGGCCGTGTCGTGTCCTACATTCTGCTGAGAATTCAAGACGTTCAAACGTTTCTATTTCATCGTCAATCAATAAGTTGTTTTTTTCTTCTTTATTTGATCCCCGCTTATCTTTAACTTTGATCGATACATGCCCTGTTTCTTGTTACCTTTCTTTAAACACAAGATGCTAGAGACAAAGGAGTCAATTTTCTCGTTCACACTTTTTTTTTAATTAAGATAAATATTTTTTAAATTAATTTTTTTTCTTCTGTTTTTTAAAATATTAAAGAGCCTCAATTAGGACTTATGGAATCTTTCCTTCTCATTACTTATGTATACACCATTCGATATTAAGCACTGAAAACTATGTAATATTATACGAAATATAAGGTAAAAAGCTTTGAATAAGCCCTAGTAAAGTGTGTACATAGAAATCTAGAAGCGTAGATCTTTTTTTTTTTAAAAAAAAGCAATAAATATTCTGTTATGCTTTGAAACAATCCATAAAATAAAAATTATAAATAAATCCTTAAAAACTGGACTTAAAATTTACCATCTATAAAAAAGGACTTCAAGCTTGCATTTGAAAAGATTTCGGATTTGCACTATAGAATCTAATTTTACGCGCTCGCTGAACCCAGAGTTAGAAAATCTTTGTGAATCATTATTACTATTCAAAGATCATCATACATATCGATAATAGAGAATGGGATTAGTTTAGAGTTTGCATATCAGGGATCAAATGTTACAGTTTTTCATCAACGGCCATGGTCCAGCAAATGTGGAATGGGGTGCAATAAAAGACAGTACTTTTACAACAACGACCATGAGGTCAACGGCTAATGGCGAACTGTCACACATACATACATATATAAAAAAAACTCTCCAAGACAACCACGAACAATTAAACACACAACCAGCAAACACATTAGCACGCAGTCATCCTGATGGCCACGGCGGGGAAAACAAGGTTTTGGGAAGATGTCGCACCCCCCCACAGGTGGCAACATTTACATTTAATATGGGGGGTGGGGGTGGCATTTCCGCCGCTGTAAACATTTCATCATGGTTTACCCCTAATGTTGGACCTCGGTGTGAGTGACCCTAGCTACACTGTCACAACTGGTTTTGGTTTCTTGATTTTGTTATTGCGATTTGAAAGGATGATTTCTTTAGACATTCATTTTCAGATCACTTTTTTTCCAAGTATTATATTCTTTGGCTTTTTATTTTATTTAGGGGTTACAAAGATACAATATAGAAATATAAAACACACACACACACACACACACACACACACATATATACACAAAACCACCAGTTGTCAGCTCGTTATCTCTATGACATCATTGTTGTTATAATTTTCCTGTAGCTATTTCTGGAGCCTGTCGGACTAGAAGCATGGCAAAGAGAGACTGCTCTAAAAGATAGAGACTATGGACTATGGGGGACTTAAATCTTCCAGATATAAATTGGAAAAACTATACAATTGATAGCCACCTAAATAATAAAGAAATTAATGAACATTTCTTAGACACTATAAACAACATTTATAGAACAGATAGTAAAAAAAAACAACTAGGAAAAACAAAATACTAGACTTATTCCTAACAAACAGACCAGGACTAGTACTAGACTGCACAATAATTCCTGGGCTGTCTGACCATGATATTGTTAGGGTAACCAACACAATTAAAACTAAAATAAATAAGATGCCTAGAAGAACAATATATCTTTGGAATAAATGCAACTTAATAAAATTACACCAATCAGCTTCTAATTTCCAACAAAATTTCCTAAGTAAATTCAGCATACACAGCCCCGTAGAAGAAATAAAGAAGGAAATAAAAACAAATCTAAAAACCATAATGGATCAGAATGTTCCAACAAAAATAACGTCAAATAGAATTAATAAATGCTGGTTCAATTTTAAACTAAAAAAAGTATTGCAAACTAAAGGAGAATTTAAGAAATTTAAGGCTACCAATTTAGAAAGGATACACAAAAAATACTTAAAAATTAAACACTTGACACAAAAACTTAGCCGTAACCTCCAAAATAATTATATAAACAATGTGATAACTAAAGATAACAATAAAAACTTATGGTCCTTTATCAAATCAAAAAAAATGGAGCCTTCAGGTATAGCCACACTAAAAGGCTCAAATAATAAAACCTATAATGATAATGAGACTAAAGCTAATATCCTTAACAAATATTTTGCATCATCATTTTCTGCCTCAGGCGACAAGGAAATTTCAATAAATTTAAATAAAATGGAAGAAATAGGTAACATAGCTGTAGATGAGATAGGTATACATTCACTCCTAAAAAACTTAAAAATAAACAAAGCTACTGGCCCAGATGAATTACCTGCCAGGTTATTAAAAGAATTAAGCAATGAACTGTCCCCAATCCTTGTAGTTCTTTTTCAAGCCTCTCTAAACCAGGGTAAAGTACCCCAGGATTGGAAATTAGCCAATGTAACGCCACTCTTTAAGAAAGGTGATAAGTCCGACNCTAATAGATGATCTATCAAAAGGCTTAGATAATAATGATCAAATAGATACAATATTACTAGACTTCTCAAAAGCATTTGACAAAGTTCACCACCTTAGTTTACTTTAAAAAACTTAAATACTTTGGAATCTCAGGTCCCTTACATCACTGGATCCAAGATTTCCTATTGGGTAGGGAGCAAACTATAATAATTAATGGATCTAAATCCACACCAATAAAGGTTAACTCAGGAGTTCCACAAGGAACTGTCCTAGGTCCCTTACTATTTTTAATTTATATAAATGACTTACCCAACAATATCTCAACAGGAACTAAAGTTAGGTTATTTGCTGATGATTGTATAATCTATAGAACAATCAAGTCAGAACAAGATAGCAAAATTTTACAAAAAGACTTAAATGAATTATTAAAATGGGAAACTAACAGGAGTATTTCCTTCCACCCAGAAAAATGTCAACTGCTAAGAGTAACAAAGAAACAGAAACAAATAAATTCAAAATACTTCATTCATGGAAAAGAACTAACCCAAACTAAAGATGCAAAATACTTAGGAGTCATAATAAATGAGAAACTATCTTGGAACTATCAATGAATTTATTAAAAAATCAAACAAAACCTTAGGCTTTATAAAAAGAAACTTTTACAAATGTAACAAAGATATAAAACTAAAATGTTACCTCACCCTTGTGAGACCTATACTAGAATATGCATCTTCTGTATGGGACCCATCCACCAAAGAAAATATTGATAAGTTAGAACAAATCCAAAAAAGAGCTTCCAGATTTATTACTGGAGAATATTCAAAACTGACAAGAGTAACACCATTAGTTAAATCATTAAACCTTGAAACACTGGAGGATAGAAGAAACAAGAGTAAATTAGTAATTAAACATAAGGCAATTAATTCTAATTTAGAAATACAACACAAAGATAACTTAATACAACCCTCAAATAGACATAAAGATAAAAACACCTTTCTTATTCCATATGCAAGAACAAACACATACAAGCTTTCTTTCTTTCCGTCCGGTATTCGGGCGTGGAATGGGTTGCCTGAAGAAACCAGGAAAACCAACACTTTATCATCATTTAAAACTCTAGTAAGAATACAGGACTAAACACAAACAATAGAAATACGTAGGACGCAATAATCTTCTGTACAGAAGGAGCGTCTGTAACATATAAGATAAAATAAGATCGAAAAAAAATGTTATTTAAAAAAAAATATTTCAAACTTGGAAATTTTTGCTTTTATTTGTTTAAATTGTGCAAATTTCAATTTTAAATTATAAAGCATTCTCTTTATTCAAACCATAAGTAACTTGTTTTTCGTTATATACCAAGAACTACTAATTTACTTTATAAAACACCAAGCAAGCAGATCTACGGACAAACCCACGGATGTCTATAAATAAGCCAACGAGTAACTATTACAACCCCGCTAATGTATCTAACAACACCGTACTCATGGACAGATCTCGGCTAACTGGCTTAAGTTAAAGAAATGGGTTTACCAAATCCAACATCAGCCAGGAAGATCTTTTCTAAACTTTTACATCAACTGAGGGTGTATGTGACATCGGTCAGTAAAGGTGTATGTGACAACGGTCAGTGAAGGTGTAAGTGACAACGGTCAGTGAAGGTGTATGTGACATCGGTCAGTGAAGGTGTATGTGACACCGGTCAGTGAAGGTGTATGTCACATCGTACGGTGGACCAGTGGCGTATCTTCAATTCGTTTCCGATCGAGAAAGTGGGGGAGGGGGGAGTTTCTTCGGCTTCCTCCTACAAAACAGCAACGAGACACTGCAGCTGGGCGAATATACCACACGCCTCTTTGAAAGATGTAGTGCCGCCAGAGTTAACAAGTTACTTACGGTTTGAATCGCATTTCTCTTTGGGTCCCAACTCGGCTACGCCACTGAGTGGATGCCGTGCCAATGAACTGATCGATAATGCATGAAATCAGGAAGAGCTTCTCCGTGGCGTCTATTAAATTGTTATTATCGTAGGTCATACGACGAAGGACGTCAGAGTGGTCATGTTGATGTTAGCCTCAGATTCCGTAACGCAGTAAATTGTTGGCGTTTGTTGTTGTTTTTTTTGTTTAATCACCCGTTTTTCTCGTTTCGTTATCATTTTTTAAGTTTAAAACATCTTTTCAGTCCTTGCACAAAATGGTTCCCTGTTTATTTCCCAAAATATCGATAGAGGTGAAGACATCTTCAGTAACAGACGTTCACATATGTTAATCTATTTATTTATTTATTTTGTAAACTCATTTAACACACGACTACAGCCTACGGCTAGGCTCATCACGCTTTGCAGACATTTCCAAACAACTTAAATAATCTCCCCCTCCCCCACAAAACAAAAAGGAAAAAAAAAAAGAAAAAAAAAGTTTCATATACAAAATTCTATAAATTCCCGTTTAGCAGTAAACATGACACTTTTTCTTGTTTTCCTGTTTTATTGTTTGTTTTTACTTTTCCTGAGATATGAACTCCATTCGCGAATACCATGCCTATAAAAATATTAATTTTTGAGTGCTATTAATTGTTTTACAAATTTGATTTATTCGTTGAATATTAGAGCGTGTGTGAGCGAGAAGTCATCAAGAAATAAAAGCTCTAAATAAATTAAATAACTGTAAGAGGTTGTTTTCATTTACTTTATCCTATTAAAAGAAATAATAATGGTATTATGCTGAATGAATTTATTTCGCTACTAGTGACAATTAGAAATCGTATCTGTAGATAACTTCCGCCTCACCACCAACCCCCCACCCCCACCCACCCCATGGTTGTCCACAGCTGACGGTCAACCTGTTGTACCAGATGCTGCCCCATGTGGTGGCCGACAAGCTGCGGAGTGGACAGACGGTGGAGGCGGAGAGCTACGAGGCCGTCAGCATCTACTTCTCGGACATCGTCGGGTTCACGACCATCTCCTCGCAGTGTACGCCCATGCAGGTAATGACGTACATACCGGGGGTCAAATAATGTGATTGAAAGATTGACTCACGAGAGGAGATGTATTATAGCTGAATGTAAACACATGACGATCATAAGGCCTGTTGATTTGAAGGGTGGGGTACCAGGAAAAAAATTTTTTAATCAATTATTTAAACAAGAAAACATTATGGTAAACATTGTAAAGTAGATTCAAATTAAAAACGGAAGGTGTCGATAAAACGCCTTCTTAAAAGAACTAACAAAACTAAAAACAACAAAAGAGGCAAAAGTTATTTTCGTAGTCCCCATGACTTATTTGTTTCTTTGTAATAAGATATCAGCAAAGACTGACGTATCACTGTTATCTAATCTAGTATTTATTTTTCTGAACCGATTTTTTTTTCCTTCTTAATTATTAATATTATGTGAACCAAAAAGATAAGTCTGTTATAAAACACCCACTGCATTTTTAAAATAATAAAGTGAGGGGCGCGGCTGGCGTACCATGGTAACGGGTTCGAATCCATGTGAAGGCAAGGTTAAGCATCCCGGTGCCTAGGGCGTCCCTGAGTCCACCCAGCTCCGAATAGGTACCTAACACTAGTTAGGGAAATAAAGGCGGCTGGGTAATACGTGGAACCCATTTAGCCGTGGCCTGTGAACGCTGCATTACTTGCCAACAGACAGGCATGGTCTGTGGAAGCAATAATCTTCTGTACAGAAGGAGCGTCTGTATAGAATGACAAGACAAAGCTCACGGATCACTCATTTTGAAACCTACAGCTGAACAGAAAATTGTGTCTTAAACAAAAGAAAACTAACCTTGATGAAAAGATCAAGACGCACGAAAATGTTTTGCGCTAATCTCCGATTTCGTTTGATCATCCTCCTGAAATATTGATGCTGTTATGGGGCATTCTTTCAAGTCTGTAGATTAATGTTTTTTGTCAGACGGAAGGGGCGGAGCCATGCTTGTTGCAAGGCAGCGTTTTTTTTGTTTTTTTTTGTTGTCATCTTTCTGAAATTCATTTCCAAACTTTAACTAAAAATATCAGCCAAAGTATGGGAACGCCTACGTTTTCTCGATTGAAACAAAATATCACTCTAGCTTGGGATTTATAAAAAGTACGTTCTCATTTACATGGTACATTTTTGTGTGTTAAAATTCTCCTTTGTTTCCATTGCTAAAAGCAGTACACAGTAGGCCTTATACAAACTGGAGAAAATGTGGAGGAGGGGGGCGGGGTAGTGGGATGACGTTGTAATATATATAAGAAATAATGTTACTCATATCAAGGGTGATATCATGATATAATACGTCAACAGTATAAGACTCATTGGAATTACATCGAGTCACGCCCACCCCTGGATTATATCTGCCATTTCACTGCTAACGTTGTGAAAATATTTTCTATTTTAATCACCTCTTAGCCGCTAGTTTCTTACATTTTATTTTATTCGTTGCTTTTAATCTCTCGTTATATATGTGAAGATTTGAATCTGAGCTGAGATCATTTATACGTGTGACTTTGTTCCTTTATAAATTTTCCTCTTTCTCTGTCACTCAGGTTGTTTTTTTTTTTTTTTTTTTTTTTTTTTTTTTTTTTTTTTNTTTTTACCTCTTGTTGTTAATGTTTGATTTAAAAAAACACTTCATTGTATTTTTTTAATGTCATTATAACATCCTAGTTTTAAAATTATTAAAAAAGAAACATTTTAAATATATATGTTAAAAACCTAACGTTAAAAACCATTGCCTACAGGTTGTTGATCTGTTGAACTTACTGTACTCCACATTCGATACAAGAATCGACACCTATGACGTGTACAAGGTGGAGACAATCGGAGATGCTTACATGGTGGCGAGTGGCGTCCCTGTTAGAAATGGTGACAAGGTACAGAGCACAAGATGAATAATTATTTTAGAGGACTAGAGAAAATGAGTGTTAAGATCATTGAGAACTATTTCATTCTGTAGAGACCGCTCTTGAGGTTTGAAGAAGATAGACAATAAGAACAGAACTTTGTCATTAGTAATTTAAACACTTTGCTGGATAAGGGTCAAAAGATGTGCAAAAAATGTCTTCTCGTTCCTCCCACTCTAACTCTTCTGTCTGTCTCTTCCCCTCTCCCTCCCTCCCCCCTCTCTCTCTCTCATATGCTTGCTGTGTCATTGTCTCTGTTTTCTTACAGTATAATTCACAGTGTATATTCCAAAGCTTTTACTTTTAAATGCTCTCAGGCGTGAACGTAGCAGAGTAAACAGCACGTGACTCGAGTTATCGAAACAAAGGAACAGTATACAAGGTCCTCGGGTTACGATGTTAATCCGTTCTTAAGACGCGTCGTAATCCGATTTTCAGTGTAAGACGGATTATTTAAAAAATGTAAAATATACTGGAAAGTACTTTACGTACGGGATAAAAATGTAAAAGTTAATGATATAAACAAATAATTCAAAAAGAGAAAACAATTCCTCACCACGTGAATTAAAGTAAATATTAATAAATAAAAAAGGGAACAAATTCCTTACTACATGAATTGAAATGAATATTATTTTTTTAAAAATAGAGAAAACAAGAGGCACATAATTCTTTTTGGATCTTTGTTATTATGAGAAAATAGCACCTAATCAATCTTTTTAAAATTAGCAACACTTCAAAATAATGGAGGGATTATTATTTTGGAATACAACACAAGAAGATGTCTCAATAAGCTCATTAGAAATAAAGCAAATAAATAAAATAAATTTGGATTGCAGAAGGTTTCAAATGAAATGCGATACTATTAATTTAAAAAATCATTTGCTTTTACATACTTAAAAATTATAAATATATTTTTACTTAGAGTTTTCAATGGTCATGTGTGTAAGGATGCCTCAGAGTGGGTATTTAAAAGAATACAAGTGTTGGACTAATGTGAAGCATTGTGTTTTAAAATGAATTTCAGAGACCTGTTTTCGTACATGCACGATCCGAAAGTTCTGGAGTCCACAAGCAATAATAAAATGGGAGCAATAAGGTCTATTATCTTTTCTTATCTGTTACAAGCGCTCCTTCTTTACAGAAGATTATTACAAAACTCGACACCATCAGGTTAGCAACACGTGCTAGACTGCAAGTACCTAATGAGTATGTGTACATATTGACAGAACTTAAGTTCACTTCCGGCCGACTAGAGTACGTCCTTTCAGAGCGTTTTCTATTGCGCTTATTGGTTAATAGCTGCTTTAACGGGAGGATAATTTACTCATTGCATACCCGAGTTCTAGTTGTATGGCATTCTGGGATGTTTGGTTTCTAGATATATGGCATTCTGGGATGTTTGATTCTAGTTGTATGGCATTCTGTGATGTTTGGTTTTAGTTGTATGGTATTCTTGGATGTTTGCTTCTAGATGTATGACATTCTTGGGCGTTTGGTTCTAGATGTATCACATTCTTGGATGTTTGGTTTCAAGTTGTATGGCATTCTTGGGTGTTTGGTTCTAGATGTATCATATTCTTGGGTGTTTGGTTTCAATTTGTATGACATTCTTGGGTGTTTGGTTTCAAGTTGTATGGCATTATGGGATGTTTGATTCTAGTTGTATGGCATTCTGAGATGTTTGGTTCTAGATGTATGGCATTCTGGGATGTTTGGTTCTAGCTGTATGGTATTCTTGGGTGTTTGGTTTTAGTTGTATGATCATCTGGGATGTATGGTTATAGATGTATTGCATTCCAGGATGTTTGGTTTCTAGCTGTATGGCATTCTTGGATGTTTGGTTTCTAGCTGTATGGCATTCTGAGATGTTTGGTTTCTAGCTGTATGGCATTCTGAGATGTTTGGTTTCTAGCTGTATGGCATTCTTGGATGTTTGGTTTCTAGCTGTATGGCATTCTGAGATGTTTGGTTCTAGTTGTATTGTATTCTTGGATGTTTGGATCTTCTAGTTGTATTGCGTTCTGGAATGTTTGGTTTCTAGTTGTATTGCTTACTGAGCTGCATGGCTATGATCTTGGGCCATACACGACTTTTTTGCTAAGTTTATTGGTAAAAGTTGTGTTGTATAGTTGGCTTGTTGGGGATTAAAGCAAAAAGTTTCAGTCTTCGATTAGAATTATTTCAATAACTTGGAACATTTGAGGGATCTTATTTGAAGGGGGTAATCTTTATGTAACTATTTGTTTTCTCATTAATAAAGCGAAATTCAATTTAACTTTGAATCATTTTTACCATGACGTTTTAGTTACTACACCCTATTCTTAAGAAGTGGCATTTTCAAACAACGTATTTTTTCAATTGTTGAAAGAGCTTAAAACGAGATCCAAAAATTTTATGTAAGGATCAAAAGTCCAGTTGTGGGATATTTATTGAATGAAAGGCAGAAAGTAGATGTTGTAGAGTATTTTAAATATTTTATTACATTTAAATTGAGCATAGAGTCGAAGAACAAGAGAGCATTTTATTTTACGATGGAAGCAAATATGTAGTTATTTTTCGTAATAAAACAGCTGAGCAGAAACTTGTATTCTGTAAAATATTAGGTTACTGTTAAAATCCATGTGAGGTTTGTAAGTCACATCCTATGGGCTGTAAATGTAACTACGCCAATTGCCAGGTTACGGTTTTTTTTATAATTGAGAGGCTCTTGGTGACGTCACTGTACTTTTACACCGAGGCCAATTTTCTTTTGTTTAGTTGTAACCGTGCACGTGTGCTGACAGTTCATATGATAATATGGATCCTGGCGATTGATGATACGATAAGTGGAATCGATGAACCGGTCATTAGTCCGACTACGTAACCAAGAGGTATCGTCCTGGAACTGGGACGTTCATCAAATATTGACCAATCGTGTGGGGTATGTCATATCTCCTTGTTTCATCCCGAACTTGGTTTGTTTGGTCAAACTAATAAATCGCATCCCGGTTTATGTTTATATTAGTTTAGCTAAAAATATTTCACCCACATACGGGCCTCCTTGGGTCACAAGCGTACTTGTGGGTATAGGTTGGCGAGAGGGGACGGCGATTCTTCCCCCTGCGGCACATTTATTAATGCATCTGAGGGGTCTCTATAATTTTTTTTTTCAGAGGGGCCCTGTGTTATCATAATAATTAACCCAGCGACCTTCTTTTTTATGTACAGTTTAGTTTTTGAAACAAAAGAAATGACTGCCTTAATTTTTATTTTTTTTAATTTTAAATAGAGTTTAAATTTTATTGCTATGCAATGTTCTCTGTAGGTTCGTTGGTCATATGGCAACGTTCAAACAAAAACAAAGAAATTAAATTTAAAAAAAAAAAAACTGGTGTGCAAAGTTGCACAGCATCTATTTATTTGTGTAAAATTTTACAACGTGAAATATAATAATAATAATTTCATTATCCTTATAAAAATATCCTTCGCGGTTTTTTAAAACTGCATCGCGACGTTGGTCAGATATCTGCCCGGTCGCGCATCTTAAAAGGAACATTATTTAATGTGCGAAATCGTATACAGAATTTACATGTAACCTTTATGTAATAAAATGCAATAGCCTATAGTAAATATGTAGTTCTATATAAACATTTATAATCTGCTATATTTTTTTAAACTTTAATTTTTAGAATTCAGAAAACTATTCTGAGAATATCAAAAGTAAGTTTAATTTTGCCAAGGCAACATAATCTGATCTGTGCGTAATTAGATAGGTCTCCTCTAAACTTAGTCTATCCATGTGCAGAAAATGCTAAATGCTAGATACAAGATAATCCATGATAAACTGCTGAGAGTATTTTAGATAAGTTCAAGTCGGTGAATCATATCAGTGTATCTCAAACTTCGTGCACTTATGACCACAAAAAATAAAAATAAAAACTCTTAGCTATCAGAAAAAATTAACTTTGCGATGCATTGAGGTATTGCTATGAACTACAGTCGGACCTCACTAAGTCGAACTCAAAGGGAACGGGGAAAATGTTCGACTTAAGCAGTTTTCGAGTTAAAGAAAATAGCGTTATAATAGGTATAGAATTTGGTAGGGACCTAAAAGCTAATTCTATATAGGTCGGTTTTTGACTTAGGGAAGTTCAACTTAGAGAGGTCCAACTGTGTTTTAAAGAGTGAATTACAATGTGTGATCTTTAGTATACACCTTAGAGAAAGACATGTATGAAAAGAGATATGATCAGTGGTAACTCACAATTGAAATATAAAATACAAATAAGTAGACGCCTTATGTTTCCCAGCATGCCGAGGAGATTGCCACCATGTCTATTGACCTGTTGACGGCCATCAAACAGATTCAGGCGCCAAACGTTGAGGATGGAAAGTTGAAAATACGAATCGGGATCCACACAGGTGAGCAAGAAAACAAATGCATATTTTTAAAAAAATTAAACATTTTTCTGAAATAAAATGGTTTTCACTGCCCCAAAAATGTGTAGGGTTGTTATAATTAACATAAAAGAAGCACATTTCAATTATTTGGGTGGGAGGAACACATATGACTGTATTTGCTTATTATTTTGATTTGTTTTTTATTGTTAAAAAGTAAAGTATGATTTTGCTGTTATTGCTATCTTTAAGTGGGCTATGCTGTCCTTGAAGATCTTAGCTCAGGACCAATGTTCCCGCTAAGTTTCTTTGGTCCTTGTGCAGAGTGAAAAACTCGTGTTATATATGTTTGTGTTGGTTGCACCATTAATGTATATTAACCCAGGTGCAACGATCTTCCCCTCTGAATCTTTTGGCTATGTTTTCCCCAGGTCCGTGTGTTGCTGGTGTGGTGGGCCACAAGATGCCCAGGTACTGCCTGTTTGGGGACACGGTCAACACAGCCTCACGCATGGAGTCAAGCAGTCAGCGTAATCTATAACATCAATATTTTTGTTATTTTATTTTATTTAATACCATTATTTATAAGGGCATGTCATAAAGTCGTATGAAT
The DNA here is from genome assembly GCA_002072015.1 of Radix auricularia. Taxonomy (NCBI): domain Eukaryota; kingdom Metazoa; phylum Mollusca; class Gastropoda; family Lymnaeidae; genus Radix; species Radix auricularia. The sequence continues at coordinate 618,015 of MUZC01002318.1, read as the reverse complement.
ACGTTTGGGGGGGGGGGATCTTTAGCTCTATAAAGAGTTAATTTTTGTTCAAGGTCTCTTGTGAGGTGTGGGTTTGTGTTGATGCAAATATTATCTGCTGGTATGCAAATCAATGCAATAGAAATAAGAAGCTATCACCACACTGCTTGAGATTTTACATTATATTTATTTCTGTGAAAAATATAATAATAAAATTGTATCAATAATTTATGTGAAACACTGGTAAAATCTGGCTGTAGAATTAGTTATTTATATGTTTGACAATCTCTCTCTTCCCGTGTCTGTTAACGGTTATTTCTTGCCATCCTCTCTGCCAGCCATGAGGATACACTGCAGCAAGTCAATGAGAGACATGTTGTTAGTACACGACAAGTACAAGATTGAGGCCCGTGGGGAGATTGAGGTCAAGGTGAGGAGAAACATGTCACGATTAGTAGAGCGTCAGTTTATGATACAGAGTCATAGAAAAGATCAAATACTTTTTTTAAAAAAGAATATAATTAGTAATACCATAATGATAGAAAAATTTCAGCAGCATATTTTATAGAATTTAGGAAGAGCTCCAATAGTGGTGACAAGATTATGATTAAAATTACTAGGTTTATAATGTAAGTCTATAACAGACACCAGACATGTATTTAATACTATTTAAGAATCTATCAACACGTAGCAACCAGACCAGTGGTTCCCAGACTTTTTTTTTTACCCATGGACCCCTTTCATAGTTAAAACTTCCCTACAGATCCCCAAATAGTCTCACATACATTCAAATAGCCTCCCTTACATCAAAATAGGCGCCCCCACCTTTACAACAGAATACACTGTCTTAAATCAAAATATTCAGCCTTACACCCAAATAGTCTCCTTTACATCCAAATAGCTTTCCGTACATCAAAATGGCCTCCATTACATCCAAATAGTCTACACGAAAGAGCTACATAAATGCATAGTACAAAAATTTCAATTTTAAAAATCAACAATTTGATGAAGAAGTAAGAAGTACGGTATTTATAGAAATTGTCTTTTGTTTAAAATAAAATTGAAAACAGTAACTTGGAATAGCGTGATGATATTTTTTCAGTGCATTTATGAACGACTCAATATTTGTGAATGGCAACTAGAAATCCTCATGAGCATCAATTTGTAGTCGTTTTCTGCTGATTTCTTTTTATGATGTGGTTCACAATGCCACTGAATCTAATGGGAAGACGAGAAAGCAGTCAAAAACTTTGAACTATAACCCATAATGGAGGGTAAAAAATTGTGGATCCGACTTTGTAACCAGAATTGGTGGTATCATAATTCTAACATTGGTTTAAGTTCCTCCTTTCAATAAGCTGCTCCTGTGTTAGTATGGATTCATCTGTGATTGGAATATGAGTTTGTCCGCGCGCAAAAGGGTTCAACTGCCATTCGAGAATATCCAAGTGAAGAATGTCTGCAAATCTTTGTTTCATGTCCGAGGTCTGCATGAAGAGCCGCTAAGTGTTGATAGTAAGCCAGAAAATCTTTATCTCTATTTTGTAATTTGGAAAAATTTGAAAACTGAGAAATTCCCCTGTTCCTAAGTTTTGTTTGCACAGACAAATGTTTGCAACAGATATGACGCTTTTTTTTCAAAATAATTTATTTAAAGGTAGGTAAATCACTAATAAAAGGTATGTCATTTTTTGAGTTAATTGCGGTGCAAAGTATTGTCTTTGATTTTTATAGGAATTCAAACAATGAATTAAAGAGAGCATAAAGTTGAATTAAATATGCACTCTTTCATAGCTAACGTACTTCTGTGTGAATAAATAAACGATTAGACTCTATACTCTTCTTCATTTTTCAAAAAATTTTGAGCAAATAATCTCTCACTGAAGGCATTTATTTTGACGTTATTAACTGCATGCTCCAATGACATAATATAGTGATCCATTCAAACTTTCACTAAGAGTTTTTTGCGAATAAATTATGTCGATGAATAACAAAATGTATTAAAAATACATTTGGTACAAGTTTTTTTAAGTATGGCAGAAAATCAAGGGTACTTCTTTACCTTCAATTTTTGTTTTTAATTCAGCTATCAGCGTTTCACCTTCTATGTCTGTTTCCGAACATTTAGACATACTTCAAATACTCAACAACACTGTATGGTCGGTATTGTTTCAGTGATGGATTTACCTATTTCCTAAACAAGCTATAGCTTTGGCACCCCTCCCCCTTCTTGGGGCCTCCGGAATTTCGGTTTCATATTTGGCACTTACATTGAATATCTGAACTTTAAAAGTGCCTCCATATCTCAAATAACTTCGGGCCCCTTCAAGTCTAAATCAAGCCATGGGCTCGATCATTCTCTCATCTCTTGTAACAAACCACTGATAATAATGATTAAAGTTTCAATGAAATGCTTCAGTAAAGCCTTTTGACAAAATTATAATTGATAATAGGATACAAATTATATAAATATAACTCCCCGACACATTGGAAAATGACAACCTAGCAACACTCGTAGATTCAAGTTAAAAACTTTTTATTTTTCTGATATACCTATAGGAATTCCGTATTTCTTACGCATCTAGCTTGACCTTTCGGCAAACCAAGTATTGTGGTTGATAATAGATGATGAAATTACAGTAGTTCTATTTCCTTTCCTAGGTCAAACAACATTGTATTCCTTGACTCATAGCACCTAAGATGGTATTTAATTACTAGAAAACTCCTTAACATACTATTTTATTTATAATTATTTTTTAAAATTTCCATAATAATAAAAATTGATAAGTTTTATTATTAAAATTAAACCTTGCGGACGCCCTGACGTTGTTAAGGGACCCCCAGTTCAATTTTAATATTCCACTGACCCCCTGAATGGTAACAGGGACTCCTAGGGGTCCGTAAGGAAACTTTGGGAACCACTGAACTCGACCAACCCAAAGGGGAAACTACTGCAATCGACCCCATGAATATAAGATCAATTTGGGAGGGGGTGGGGGTGAAGCAAATGTTATACGGGTAAATGGACGAACAGTAGGTTTCAAAGATACGGGCAAGAGAAAAAAATGGCATGATACAGAATGCATAGCAGTCATGGAATAAAGAACTAGTGTCGACTTAATTGAAAAAAAGGAGAAGCATATTTTTTTTACATCCTTGCATAATAAAGTATATAATTCAGCACTTTAAAATATGAACAGCTTTTAAGAGTACAAAAACTTTTACCATCTGTCTTGTATTTCTTTGCCCTTCCATTTCTAAATATCACGTGATTAAAGTGTAAACTGTACTCTTCCAGGGCAAGGGCACGATGGAGACCTTCTGGGTGACTGGACGCACGGACATGGGCGAGTGCAACGACAGCATGACGTGCCTGTGGATACCCAAGAGAAAGAAGAAGTTAATGGCCGCTGTGGAGACTGCCACCACCTTGAGCGCCGTGCCCGAGAGTTCGACTTTGTCCCTCACATCTGCTGCTAGCACGTCTGAGGTATCGTCCCAGAACGGAGAGAAACTGGCCCCAGAGGATCTGAAATCTTTGTCATCAAGCCCCAAGGTGGCAGCCAGTAAAGATTCCTTAAAGAAGGAGAGCTCAGATTCGGGATTTTCCGAAGCAGTGGAGACTTCTGACCGTAACCCAGATACATCCCGAGGTCACAGCTCAGATAAAGCGTTAAACAGTTTGATAGCTAATGACACGAAGCTTGACGAGAAAGCAAGAACGAGACAATACATGCCACACTATGCAAGTCTTTGGGTGGAGACCGAGACCAAAGAAAACCAGCAGAACAGTTTCAAGAAAGGTCAAAGCTCAAAGGATCAATCGAACCAAAGGAAGTTATCCGTCTTCTCACAGACCAAAACCAAAGCAGTGGCCATCGGAACGACTTTGGGGAAATTATTCAAAAAGAAGGGAGACCTCCATAAAATAGGTACGGCCCGAAAAGTCGGGCCTAATAAAGTAACACCCCCTGCAGCGCTTATGCCGCAGAAGCATCAGCACCGGGCAGTTATGAGTGCAGACAAGAGACATGAAAGCTCAAACATTTCCAAGGTTATAGACGACACACACACTAAACCTCGCCAGTCGGCCGTGCCAAATCATGAGGCCAATGAAGCAACGAGAACACAGCGTCGCGTGAGCAGCACGGATCCGTCATCGCCGTACGCCGTTCCTCTCGTACGTCAAGGCACCTTGTCTCACCTGTCAGGTAAAACAGATTTAGGCCGACGGAGATTCAAACCGTCAACCATCGCCAAGATCAGAACAATCGGTCGCTTGTCCTCAATGCACCGAACCGTATCACACACCACACACCATCGGAAACGTCAGCAGTTCAAGGAAAACCACAGTCGTGGCAACAACGCCGACGAGATTCACCACGGTGTCGATTCTGGCCAAGACAATCTCCACACGATACCCATAGCGAGTATGGACGAAACAGCGGAAATAAATGTCAAAGCGTTGTTCCTCATACCCGAACTCAAAGTTAATGATTCAGCTGGACAAGACATGACGTCACAGCATGATGAACCGGAGACTACGATATCCGGAGCTACGTCAGATTGCAATCCAAGTAATACCGACTTCGATACAAGCCGTGGTCATCTGTCGTCGACTGCTATGTCTGAAGGGATGGAATCTATTTCAATTAAATCATCAACGGAACCAATATCATATGCAGCTGTGCAAGAAACACTTGACCATGCGTTAGGAACAGAGAAGAAGTCGTTAATTGAAACAGCACAGTTTGAAAAACCAGCAGCAAAAGACTTACCGGAAAGGATATCCGACAACGCCCCTTCCGTCCAAAACAACAATACGGTTCCAATTTCACAGCTGATTCCAACTTCGCAGATCTCCGATGAGCACAAATCTTTGGAGAAAATCCTGCACACTGATGGAAGTGTGAACATTATGTCAGATGATTCTAATTCTGGTGATCATTGTAAAACACATCTGACCGGCCATCCGAGTGTTGGCAGCGAGACAACGTTTCAACCAGAGGCGGTGGAGAGTTCCAACAAGAGTTGTGGCGCCTTGTTGGCAACAGTCCATGTCCCTAGTGTAACAAGTCTGTATCATACAGTGGGGACACCGCTACACTTTCATCAGTCATATATCAAAGGGAAATCTGCGACAAATTTCCCTTGTACAGGGACAGTGGTTGAAAAGATAGTGACCGTTACTGAAGGTCATTTAACCTTGGAAGTCGATGTTCCACAAGAGAATGACATGGAAATGAACGACATATACGACTGTAGCCCTTGTAAAACCTCAAATGAAATAGATGGTAGATCCGACTTTCTTGTGAATCAAATTGAGGGAAGTCAAAAACTCGATGTAAGTGAAGAAAAATGTAGGCCTAGTTATGAGGCCGGCCAAGATATAGGTAGCCCTGATTTGAAAGTCAATGAAATTAGTAGCATTTCTGATACATTTTTGTTGCATTCGTAAACATAAAGGCAGCCTTGTTCTTCATAGAAAAATATGACACCTGGTAATGGTCAAGATTTAAAAAGTTATGTTAATGGTTCCGCTAATACTAAAGTTTTTTTTTTTTTTTAAAAAAAAGCAAAATAATTTTAAAACAAACCTTTTGTGAAATTCAGTTACAATAGAAAGTTGGGAAGCTACTACAAAATCATTCTGATGTTAAATTTTAATAGTAAACGATGAAGAAGGAGAGAATGAAATGGAATGTATACGTATGATTCAGTCATTGTATATATACGACTTGTTATTAACACGTGTTAGTCCCATCACATGTACACTAACAATGAGAATAGACAGTTCTTATTCCTTAGTGAAACACAAGCCAAACAATGTGGTTTGTTTAAACTCGTGTTGTCTGTTTCCATTGATTTCAATTCACTCTTATTTTATTATCATGTTATATAAATTTTCATTTGTCAAAATTATTAATGGAGGCTGTGTAAAACTAGTCCCATTATGATAATTATTTTTTTCCTTAAGTAATTTTTTTATAGGTTTAATGGGAAATAATCAACACAATTAATTTTTTAATGATGCATTAATAAATTATGTCCCTTTTAACTTGTTGCCCATTTCTTGTTATCTGTTGGGGCAAACGCAATAACTTGTACAAATGTTATTCTTTGATTCGTGTAGATAATATGTTGTATTGTTGGTTTGGCAAAAGCAAGTTTTTAAAATGTATTTTTATTTACAAATACAAAATAAAGCAATTGCCAGAGTTAGTCATAGTCTCTTATGTTTTCACTTTCTTCGATTCTTTGGATTTCACCGCAGCTAAGTTTTTTAATTTTATTATTATTTTTTTTTATATTCGTTTTATTTGTGTATTGTATGTCCGTTGAAAAAGGCTGTTTGCCGAAACGTTCGCTGTTTTGTTACGTCCTGTCAGGCTAACCCTTACCTTGTTTACGTCTGTTCCATTTAATCTCTTGTGTTGGTCCGTTCTTGAGACTCAAAGTGTGTTTTTTTTAATGTGCTCTGAATTTTATTTATTTAGTTTTGTATATTCAAATTATAGTTTAAAAAATAATTTGTTAATAATTTTATAACGTTTTTTTTTTATTTTAAAAAAATTAATTAATTTTTAAAAAAATAATTAATTTTATAAAAGAAAGAAAAAAGTTGATATCGTAAAAGATCAAGTTTAAAACAAAATTTATCGTGAGATTTTAAAGAAGGTTAACATTTTTTTAAACATTCACATGTTATTTCCTTTAACACAAATCTCCATCCATCCCTGTGGCGCTACAGCCCATGTAGGGTTTGGACCTGCCTCACGACCTCCTTCCACTCAGGCCTTATCAACGCCTTTCTTCTCCAACATTGGATGCCTAGTTGTTGTAGATCTTTCTCTACATCATCAATCCATCTAAGCCGAAGTCTTCCAAAGAGCCGTTTTCCTCTGGGGTTTTGATGGTGTACCCTTCTTACTCCTCTATCATTTGACTTTCTTTCTAGGTGTCCTGCCCAGCGCAGTCTGTCCTTTTTAATTTCTGCCACTATTGTGGTATCCTGATATAGACTGAATAGTTCATTGTTGGTTCTTATTCTCCATCCGAACTCATCCTTTTTTTTTGTCCATATATTTTCCTGAGAACTTTCCCCTCCCATGTATTTAATAGGTTTTCCGCAGTTTTCGTTAAGGTTCAAGTTTCTTTTGCTTTTTTTACAGCTGGTCTGATGACCGTTTTATAAAGAGTTTTCTTTGTTTTCCTTAAAATGTTTTTGTTTTTGAGGATTTTCTTGCTACTAAAAGTATGCTCAAGCTTTGCTTTCGGTTTCAGTAACAAACTTCTTTTTACTTGGTAGAGTTGTTGGCCCTGCGCAAAACCATATAGGAGGGTTCCCTGTCAGCACTCTGGATAACTGCCTTATTTTTCGGGTAAGGTTCCCTAGCCTTTATGAATCCTTTCATCTTCTGCAAGGCAGCAGTTGATTTTATTTCGGAGTTTTCTCTCCCAGATGATTGCTATCCCTAGCTAACGGTCTCATCTTTCCGGGTTTAGAGTTTAAGCGCTCTATGTTCGCTTTTTGCAGTTATTTCATTGGATTTATGAGGCATTTTTAAAGAGTATCTTTACCAAGGGATACCCCACCCCATCCTCAACGACGGCAAACCAGTTGGTCCACGGCCGCTTATTCAATATTCACGGCTAACCCTTATATCTAAGGGTCGTTCCTCTATCCACCACCTGAGGATGCGCCTGGTAGGAGATGGTAGCTCCAAAAGAAGCCTATTCAAGCTCAGGAAAAGAAAATAGAAAACCCAGCGAGGAAGACCCAAGCGTACATGGAGACGGAGCATGTTAGATGAGTCTGGAAGAACTGGGAGGAGCTGGGAAGAATTGAAGCGACTGGCAAGTGACCATGCACAGTGGTGAGCTTTGACAAAGGCCATATGCTCCATAAAGAACCCAAAGGACAAATGATGATGATGATAGTATGCTCCATTCCCGGCTGATATCCTTTCTTTGATTTCATTTTTAAACACACATCTATTTTTTAATAAGTGCCCATGTATTCTAAGTGCTTGTAATTTTACAATATTTGTAATCTATCTAAACTCTGGGAAAAAAAAACAGATTATAAAAACTTCATTTTTTTAAAAAAAAATCCCTCATATTAATTTGCCCATCATGCCATCGTGGTCCCGTGTGCGAAAAAACAAAAGTAAAAGGGACTCATTTTCGCTATCCTATCGAGCTGAAATTTTTCTAATAGACTTGTGTCACCTAACAATGCATTGTACCGTAATTAAATTAATGAATTTTTAGATTATCTCTATTTATCTCTATGAAGTATGTAACTTTTATGCTAAACTGTCGCGCTGTGCGTATTATATTGAATATAATTTTTGAATAATATATTTCCAATCTTTAAATGTTTATGCTAGTCTGTCGCACGGTGCGTATTATATTGAACATAACCAATACGTTTAGTTTTGTCTCATATATATAAGGGCTTTATGGTTTAAAAAATGCCTTGTTTTATGGCTTGTTTGAATACTATTTCAGTGTGTCCTACAAAATTTTAATGCACTAGTTAGTAATCAATACAGGCACAAGGCCTCGAGTCTCTGAGTCTTATCATTACAGTTCATGAGAATACATGTTTGTTTGGCAACTAAAAAAGCAAAAGGTGAACTTAATATAACCGTAAGTTAATGTAAAAAGTATGTATTCGAGTAATTTTTTAAAATAAAAATTCCAAAGAGTTTCATAATCCAGCTGCATGCAACATTTTTATTTTTAAAAAAATTTAAATAATTTTCTATAGCAATTATATGTGATTTTTTTTGTCGTGTGTGGTTTTTTTGTTTTGTTTTGTTTTTTTTTAGTTCTTTATTTCAGCCACGAATCAATTTTTTTTTTTTTAAAAGTTTATACAAATGATCTCATTTAATTCCCTTAAAATGAAATGATGACCGTTAAGGAACAACAATCAAAGAAGTCAAGTGCAACTGGCGATAATTTCTCTGCTCGACATGAATCACTCAACCTCACAGCAAGGGGTAATGTAGTTTGCCTCAGAGCGGGCCATTTATTGCCATCCATTACCTTAAAGAAAATAATCCTGGGTTTAATTGGTGTGTGTGACGCATTAACACGTGTTGACCTCTACAAATGCCATATTAATGAATGCAAAGAGTCGGCTTGTAAATGATATCATTGTACTAGAAACAAAGACGGCTTCTATTCTGAGGTCACGGTGGCATGAATGTGGACTAATATTTTTATCAAATTTTTTATATGTGCCGAGGAAAATTAGGATTTCAGTTAATGTTGAGATCCCGCGTATTACCAATTCAAAACACTAATTGATTACAATCTTGATTGTGATGGATATACTTGTGTGTCAATATTTGTCAAGGTCGTGTAAAATCAAATAAGGAACACAATTACATGAAGGGGCCCGGCGGAAAATGGGGAAAGAATGTACGCATCTCATAAGACTTGAAGATTTCATTCCAGGTCATTATGGAGATTCGTGTCTATATTTATTTTAATTCTTTAAAATCTATTGGGAAGGATAGCTTTAAAAGTTAACATAAAATTATTTTGGGCCCCGGCCCTGAAGGAACAGACATTAGGAGTTCTTTACCCTATAGAATTTTAACTTTTTAAAATCAAATTTTGTCAATAATTCATCCATACATAGGCACTGTTTAAAATACCTTTCATATAACTAATTATAAAAATGGCATTACGGCCCCCATCCTCTAATAAGTGTTGTTTGTTAAAACTTTTAATGCCAAAAGCCTTTGTGTGAGCGTACTCAAAAAGTTCCCAAAATTTAATGGCAGTGATATGAATAAAATACTATAACTACGGCTTTTAAACAAATTAATAAAACGAAGGCCCGGGAGCCCTATCGGTGTAAGATGTAAAGTTCAAATCATGACGGATATATTTGTTTCTCAATATTTATATATTGTATTTTAAAAAAATAATGTGAAATAAAATGGTTAAATTTTCTTAAACGTTTACGAAAAATAGATTGGGGACGCTGGCTTCAAAAGAATGAATACTATCATTTAAATGCCCTATAGTATATAGTATTTTAATACAGGCCATCCAGATTTTATTTCCAATTTTTTTTCAAATCCATATATAGCATCAAAAGTTTACACAAATTTTAATAAGGTCATATAAGGTGAAAAAACTACATTTTAGACCCAGCCCCCCTTCCCTGAGTAGTAATTTAAATATTTATTTCGCCTTTTACCATCACGAGAGAGTACTCAAAAAAACATCCCAAAGTTTCATGCTTCTATCTACACGGGAAGTTTGAGATTAGTGATGAGTGAGCGAGTGGGTCAAGATTTTGCCTTTAATATATATATTAAGCATATTTTGAGCAAAACTATTCAAGTAATAATACCAGGGCTGGTACTGATTTTTAAAAATGTGCTCGACTAATCGGGAAAAAATTATCGATTAATAAATCAATTTCGAGTAATTATATCATTTTATAACGCACATAAAGGTCCCGTCAAGTTGCGACTCATTGTTTCGCGAAATCGGTTAAGGCGCGTTAATTTTGTGACGTAACACTGGAAATTCGTTTTGTTTTGCAAGAAATAAGGAAGAAAAATCTTTTTGTTTACGTAAATAATAAGTAGACTATATAATATTAATACGAGGGGAAAAGTATATAAGTAAGAAAAAATATAAATTGTTAATGAATTGGAAAAAAAAAAATTATTAATTTGTTCTTAAATTTTAATCGATCAAATTAATTTTGATCGATTAAATTTTTAACGAGTAATCGTTAATTTCCGCAGGACTAAATAATACGTTTACAAAAGTTTTAGTTTAATTAAGACGTATTTAACCTGAGATAATCCCTGAATTATTATCCTGAATTTATTATCTTTAATAAATGTATTATCTTAGCGGAATTGGTCCATTGATACCTCGGATACTTCTAATAGAATTTCGACATGAAGGGACAAACAACGCTTATATTTAATTCGTCTAAAACCGTAAATAGATGGAAATTTGCAGCATAACGTTGGCTAAACGTTTTGTGGTTTATTAAACGTATTATTCTCTTTTTTTTCCTTTTCTTTTTTTTTTTTTAAAAAAAGGGGGGGTGAGGGGGTTGTTATCTCACGAAAAAGTTGTTATTTTATTGTTTTTAAGTAAGGATCAAAAGAGATACGATGTTTTTTTAAGAGTAAAAGAATAAGTGTTGTCCATTTCTTAAGTTAACGCATCCATTCTGTGAAATATCTGTCCGGATCTGCGCCCAGCGTTGGTAACCTGTAAACCATTGAACCAACTTCCCTCCCCGCCAGTGTGGCACCAACACTTGAATGAGCCCTAATGAGGTATGCCTGTTGTGTCTCTAACTAATCCCTACCCCACCGACTTCCATCCCCTCCTCAGTGTTGAGAATACTCTATTGGTTTTTTTGGGAATATCAAAAGGGGTCGGGGTATGGTTAGTGGGGGAGGGGGAGTCACAGACACATCTTTCCTCGCCCCTCCACACATATTTTTCCTCCATTTCGACCCCACTGACAACCCTTGGCTCCCATCCCTTTCGATCTATTCCACCCCTCCATCCCTCCCGTCCCCTCCCCCGCCCCTCGTGTTTAAGCCCCTCGCTGTGAACTTTTGTCAAAATGTGTCGGCAATGACGGCCTGGACGTTATGGCGTGTGGATAGCTGGACTTTCTGTGATTCCTGGGGACCACGGCAGTTGTGTGGATAGCTGGAACAACAGTTGTGTGTTTTTAACGTGATACAACCACATGATGAATGTGGTGTCGATTTAAAGAATGCCTTTAAAAAAAAGAAAAACTCATTTCACTTTATTAAATTAGAATTCATTTGTTAGGCTGCTAGAAAAAGGTAGGTCATTTGATCTTTTTAAATGTGGATAGTAAACCATTTTATAGAAATAACTTTTACATGCACTCATTTGTTTTATATTATTTATTTTCGCTTGTTTGTTTTGTTTCTGAAAGTGTGGTTACGTTTTAATATTTATTTATGATTCATGTAGTAGCTTAAAGATAATTATACGATTAACGCTATTTAGTATTTTGTAATATGTAAATGAATAATTGTCTCATTCACAATCAGAATAAATCATTCACCTCGTTTATAATAAGACTACATTATGGTCCAGATGATATAATTCCAATAAATACTTTCAGCATTATGTTATTATTTTTGGTTCAAATTTTAAAAAAAAATTATTTCGTAGGGCTCTGTCTTATGAATCCAGCAGCCTTATTAAGGGCTGTCCCGTATTATATATACTGTAAAAAACTTCAAAGGAATATGTCAGCTTAATTATGCCATTACTAGATGCGACCCGCGGCTTACAACATTGATCATAGACAGTGCAAAGAAAGGAAGGGGGGGGGGGGGAAGAATGGACATAAATTACATCACTTCTGACGCATTGTTGTCTCGAAACTTGCGCACTGTGGTTAGCAACCTGCCTCCCCACCCTAACTTGCCAACCATAAACTGTGATTGGACGAACCCGGCGATTCGTCAAGGTTATTTTCACTCGTATTGTGCTTGTGGTAAATTATATATAGAATCTAAAGATTTATAAGGATGCCTTAACGATATACTGGTACTATCTCAAAGCGAAAAAGTCGTCCGCCAATTTGTTGTAATCTATACATGGAAAACTTAAGTTTAATAATAGTAAAGCGTTATCAAGGCTGTGGAATAATTTTATCTTCTGGTAATTTTAATATACCTATGAACAGTCAGGGGGTACGTTTTTCTATAATTCACAACTAAAATGGTATACTCCAGCGAAAAATGGTTTAATTGCTATCTATGTAAGGATCAAAGACAATTTACATTGCTTTCGCCTTTATTCAATGCATATTTTGTTCGTAGGTCTGTAATTTTTATCTTGAAATTGTATCAAAATATCAAAGGCACTTTTTAAAAGTGTTGTAGATCCATGAGTGGAATGACATTCAAATCATCTGCAAATTAAACTTTCGAAGGTGTTAGAACGTGTTCATTTCATTTTTAAAATATAAATTTGTGTAAACGATTGACAATATCTTAAAGTTGGGGCAATTGATCTTTTATGCCTATCTTCACGGGACGGAAAATATCTTAACAACAGGAAACACGTTTTTTTAAAATCCTCTTATATTAACTTGTGTCTGAGCCGTGCGACCGACCGACCGTGTCACCTTGCCGAAAAAACTAGCAAGCTGAAATTGTGCAGGCAGTCTCATGCCAATGATAAAAATGATGTATCAAAATTTCAAATCGATCGAATTGACAGTAATTGAATAATTGAATTTTTAAATAATTTTATTTATCTCTTTATATCATGTTAATTTTTTGAGATATAGAGTTGTGGTGCGTAATATGTTCAACAACCTTTCATGTCGCGCCAAAAGGTGCGCATTACATTGACATTACTTTTTAAAAATATATTCACGATCGGTGCGCATTATATTAAACACGTTTTACGAGACATAACTAGAATTTTGTATTTTCGGATTGTTCTGCCCGGCGTGCTATAATGAAAATCTTATAGTATGGTCTCGTAAAGGATTTAGAGTAAAAACTTGTTTTTTACGGGGTTTTTTTTAAATTGAATCTACTCTCCGTGCAGAAAGATGTGTCAACTAAATACAATGTCTTTTTTTTTTAAATCTAAGAATGCACCAAGGAAGCCTGGTTGATACCTGTCATGTCGTAATGTTTCATGAAAAAATTCCATGCAAGCTTGTTTTCAGAATTCAAATGAAGACTGCAGAAGTTTAACTCAATTATTTGATTTAAAATTAGCTAAAAATATGTTTTCATTTAGTTCATTCACGTAAAGCAATTCTTTGCATAATACTTTAAATAACTCCCCTTCTTTTCACTCTTACCTTTCATAAAAATTCTTTTCGTAAACGTTTTTGTTTAATTTTTTAAATCTATTTTTTGACGGTGAAAGTTTATAAAAAATAAAGTTTTCTGTGTAAACAAAGATTTAAAAATTAAACAAAAATCATATTCATCATGTCCCTCCTGGAAGTAGCGAGTCTGTATTTGAACTTGGTGAACTAGGGACGATTAAAAAACAACAGTTCACCAAGAAATAGCCCTGTATTGTAAAAAACCAACCCGACCGCAATCGGAAACAGTCGGTAATGAAACAATCCGTAAAAACAAAGTTTTTGACTATAAATACTTTATAAATAAGACATATAGCTAAAAGCACTGATTATGTTCAATATAATACGCATCGCAAGACAAACATTTACAGACTGAACGTGACTGAACTAGCCTTGCTGTAAAACATGTGATGTGGTCATTGATGGCTGGAATGAACTCCAGTGACCCGTGGAGGTAATCTATATCAGACGGCTGCATAGAGATGCAAAAAGATTAACTAAAAACTCATTATTTTGATAGCGATATATTTGATCCATCTGAAATTTCGATGCAATGCATTCTTGGGTGACAAAAGTTTATGTGCAAAATTTCAGCTCGATAGGTTTACGAGAAGTGGGTCTTTTTTAATTTTGTTTTTCCACCCGACCACGACAGACAAGGCGGTGAAATTAATATAAGAGATTATTTTTTAAAATTATATTTCAGAAAAAAATAATAAAAAGTTACATCTAAAAAGTCATGACCAAACCACCTGTATCACATGATCAAACCACCCCTATCACATGACAGAATTGTTTTTAAAAAAACATTTAAACAAATTTAAAATGTCCCATTTTTTAAAAGTAACGGTTTCTTTGATATACTTATCTTGGTCAGAACCTGGACAAATGTCCACCGTGTCCCTGTAGTAAGTCGACAATTGGGAAAAAGTATTGATTAAGTTCTATTTTTGTCGGGCGTGAAACAAAGGAGAAGATAAAAATACTGAGTCCCACTTGGGGAAAATATCCGTTAGTTATAACATGAATTTCCCTTGATTCGTGGCACATTAACAGCTTCCAGCGAATGTCTTTAGGCTCCTCATTTCGGTACTTCAAGCTCATGTTTTTTCTAAGTATCTATCATCAGTTTTTTGGGAGTCAACATAACTGAACTGATAGTTAACACAGTAAAAGCAAGCCACGTATCTCTTACTTCAGAAGAATGATTTTTAGCATTTTATCTAATGCAATCTAGGTGGGGAATTTTTTAGGCATCGCAAGTTAAATAATATCATTCTCGGCTCTGAAATTATGTTCCGTTTTATTGATTGAATTTCTCCCCAATTATTTTATTCTTAGTTTCAAAATAAATTAAGCGTCTTCGTTTTAATGAAGGGCTTCTTAGAAGCTGACCTGCATATTCAAATTAATCACAAGGAAATCACTATTCACGTGTTACTGAGCAGATGTATTCAAGTACAAAGAAATGCTGTTTTTCTTACAATATTTTAAATTTTAATATCATTACATCACAAATAAATTACAATTTTAAAAAATAAAATAGTTATTTTTTTAATTCTCATAATCAATTCAGTGGCGTAGATGGGTGAGGGGGATAAGGTCCAAATTTGAAAACCCACCCAGGCTCCCACTTGGGGGCCCCAAAAGAGTGTCTGAAAAGATGTTTTACATTGATTATTATATATTACGCGATCTGTCAAATTTATGGGGCCCAAAGGAGGCCAAGCCCCCGGCCTCCAAAGAGGCCA
>MUZC01002318.1:571228-602394 GCA_002072015.1 Radix auricularia | reverse complement strand
CCGGGCCCCCAAAATCTTTCTACGCCTCTGAATCAATTGTTAAAACGATATTAGTAGTTGCAAACGCAACCAAGTGTCCATGCTGTACATTGTCATGTTATTCACTTAGATATTGATGCTGTATTTAAGAAGACGTATATTTAGAATTGTGATTACACTTTTCATAAGCAGGCGACGGGTCGTTTTTCTTAATGTTACGACCATAAATGATATCCTTTACCAATACCATTTCATTGCACTTCAACTCTTTACAACTATTTACCATTTACCGCAATCAATGCATAACACAACAACCCCTTACTATATATGATAATAACTCCTTGATTTAAATATAAAATAAACATATAAGTAGATAGAGTTGATAATTTTACTTGTCATTTTTAAGGACATCGGGAAATACAATATCTATGACTCATTAGGTGTTTCGGTGAATTTATTATTATATAGAGATAGAGATGGAAACAAATTTCTCAGAAATTTCCCTAACGGTTAGAGAAATGTATACATTGTATGATTATTTCAATACACGTAATTTATATCTGTCTAAATTTTTACAGATTGAAGAAAAATTAAAGTTTTAACAAATTAGGAGTGTTTGAGATCCAATTATAATCATATTATCTGAACCACTTTTCGAGTTCTCTTGGGGTGTTTCATGAAAATGGTAATTCTCCCCCTTAGGTCCCTGATTCTATATAGAACTGAATAGGTAAAAGGTTGCCGGCGTACAAATTTATTAGAAAGCATTGTTCTATGACCTATTTGTAAGTTGTGCCAACACAAATATTCAGAGCAATAAACGTGCTCCTATAGTTTCACTTCCAGGCGCCAGGCTCCTCTGCGGTCGCTAAATGTGGAGCTTCAAATATTTGCATTAGCTGTGGCCACGCATGTGAAATCATTGTGAATGGTATAAGGTACGAATTGGGGCACACTCGTGACCATAGAATCATTAGCCGCACGGAACCAGTGAGTCGGTCTAGAGTCTGAAGGTCTGAATTTGTTCTCATTACCCGGGGTCGAGGGTCGGGTCAAACTAGGTTTACATTCCCAAGTATTGGGTTAAGCTTATAGGGAACAACATGAAATCTTTAAATACCATTTTATTTTTTAGGGTATTTAGGGAACTTTTTAGGCTTTTTCGTGAACTATGTTGCAGATTTAGCCGACTGCCAGTATATCATCACGTGCCTGTTCAGTATATCTACTTATATGTACTAAAATTCACAATATTTAAAAATCTTAAAGCTTATGATTTTGTCAGAATGTCTGAATTGTTTCATCCTTGAATAGACATCGTCTCATTTTGCTCTGAAACCCAGTTTTAAGACCAATCTTTTAGACAACACGAATAGAGGAATCCATGGTTACACTGTTACGGCTTGCAAAATTCTTAACTGACAAGTCTGCGTTGACGAGTTTGCAGAACATAAAGGAGTAACACCTTTATAGAATCTACAAAAACTTGTTTAGGGTTATAGCTTCATTGGAAAAGTGGGGAGGGAGTGTGGAATGGCGTGTTACACACTGAGTAAAAGGTCACCAAACTGCCCCGAGCTGTTACGTTTCTAATTCCAATTGTTGCACACTACGCTATAACATCATGGAAGACTTGATTCCTACGATTAAGCCAATTATGGAAATATAAAACGGCTAACGAAGAAAAAAAAAGATAGAATATGTCTTGAAAAGACGGAGTGGAATATTTTGCAAAACGACCTTTAAATATGAAATTAAGACGAGAGTTTGGCGGATTTGATAGGGAGACTGAACTTCTCATGGTAACAGTGGTGTTTAAGTTACTATAACTATATTCCGACATTGAGACATGACTGTTAAATATTCAAGGAGCCAACTCGAAATCAGAATGTCTAAACTGTAATTGGTCTCATCCACGTGCCACTCTTCTGAGAGAAGAAATAATTACATGAAATGAGAATATATACTTAAATATATAGAGGCAAGTCAGTAGGTGAGATTTTATTTGCTCTACAAAACACAGTTTTAGAAGTGATCCAGCTATATAAAGAACACAGTTTGAGAAGTGTACCAGCTATACAAAACACACTGTGCATTAAAGATGCACCAACTATACAAAAATACACTGTGCATTAGAGGTGTACCAGCTATACAAAAAACACACTGCATTAGAGGTGTACCAGCTATACAAAAACACACTGTGCATTAGAGGTGTACCAGCTATACAAAAACACACTGTGCATTAAAGGTGTACCAGCTATACAAAAACACACTGTGCATTAAAGGTGTACCAGCTATACAAAAACACACTGTGCATTAGAGGTGTACCAGCTATACAAAAACACACTGTGCATTAAAAGTGTACCAGCAGGACCGGACTAACAATTCGTTTTTCCTGTGCACCGTTACAGAATTTAAAAAATCGACGGGCTCAAATATCATTTTATGGAACTGCACGGGAAAGTTAAAAAAAAAAAATGAATTAACTCAAAGGCCACTAAATCTAGTCCATGAAGCCTTACTTTATAGTAGTCTACATTGCATAAAACTATCTTTTTAAAGAAAATACGATTCATAAATATTATTTACTGAAAGCAAAAATGTTATTTAAAACAGGTCCAGTAAGTTTCATAACGAGAGGTTATACTCTTCTTACTACGGCGCCGGTGGTGTAATAAAATAGGATTTATTTCGCTTAGAGAAAAACTATATATATATATAATTGCCCTGAACCTGTCCGTTAAATCAAATTTCAGTACAATGTGACGTTGTAGGCCTCATTTTGGCGCTAATGTACCTCGGTGCCATATTTACCCAAACGCGCCACATTGTTACGGCTCTGATCGGCCCACAGCATAGACTGGTTTAACTGTACAACTTTGATTTCACAACCCATAAGAACGTAAATAGGTTCACATAAAACTACTAAACAAGACATTTTCGCAATGGAGAGAATATTCATAGAAATTAGCCAAAGATTTCTCTATTTTGTGTGCTGTTATTGTACATTTTTTGCAGCGGCTAAATTTTTTTTGTTAGCAAACGATGATCATAGAAATCAGATGCATATAGTCATACAGTATAATTCTCAAAAATCACGAAACTACATAAACCATTTTGAATACCAAACTTTAGTCTTGAACTGAATGTTCTTTAAAAACGTCGATGAAAACAGATTCTACTTCACAAAGTTTACGGTATTCACAAACCCAGCATTAGAACGCTATTTTTCAACGCGTATTATCGATAGTCAAATTTTTAAAGAGAAAGCTGCTTGACGTTTAGAGATAGCAATGAAAATTTATATAACAAGAAAATTGAATATTTTTAAAGCTCGTCCCACTATTAACTAAATTTGATGATGTCCCAGAGGAGAATTGAAGGAGGGCTTTCATAAAAACAAATTTTTAAAAAGCACATATTAGAGAAAGAACATTCAAACTGATGTCATTTGCCTAATTGCTTGTAATGGCAAAAGCCACAAATTAGATGAAATGAAAAAATAAAAATAAAATGTTACTCTATTTAGATTGCGCATCTGGCTTCAGTAAAATAGAACCATTGACCTTCCTTATAAGGTAGGTATCGATTAAACTAAAAGACATCAGTATTCATGAGCAATTTTAGGACGTTCTTCAGATTGAAAGATTGCCTTAGTAAAACGTGAGCGGCCAATGACAATAAATAATAAGGCGGACATGACAGGAATTCATACTTGGGTACAAGCCTAAATGAAAAGCATCAAACCTTTTTTTATATAAAAATACAATACATAAGCCCCTACTTAAAGCTGGGGATAAATGATATGACCAAATCATTATTAGAAAGAGAAAAAACGTATATTGTCCAAATATTGTAATTTTGTTTCATCGACTTTCAGACGTACAATTCTGTTGTAGTAAATTAGAAGTAGATAGTTCAATAACCGATGAGGCACCAGGACAACGTACGTAAATACAACTCCAATGTCTTTGTTCTGTCATGATATGGTATGTGGTATTAAATCAAGTCAATCTCATTAGTAAACAAAAGCAGGGCATTATTTATGATATTGCATTGGAAATAAAACTTTTGGAAAGTTATAATGTTCTTTAAAAAATTTGAGACCGGTCAATAACTTTGAATATAATGACACCCTTGTTGATGCCGGTAAATGGCATTCAAAATAGATGTAAATTAAGTTTTTTAAACATAAAAAAACAATGATTTTGATTATAAATCCTTTATGTACGAGACATTACTAAAATTATTTTCTTTATAATAAGCATCGCATGACAATTCAAAAATATTTTTTTAGATGTATCTAAAATATGTAAATGATTTACAGAAGAAAAAAAAAACACGTCTATAGTCTGCCCGTTAAATTTCAGCATGATTTGATCACGGGAAAGGGTTATAAAACATGTTTAATATAGTGCGCACCGTGAGACAGACTAGCAATTACTACCATTTACATTTATAGATCGGGAATATATTTTTAAAAAGTATCGTCAATATATTACGCACCGCACCGCACGACAGGAAAATATTAACAATGTTGTTCAATGTAATCGTACCGCGACACTCTAGCACACAAATGAACATACTGCATAGAGATAAATAGAGATAATCTATAAAAAAAAAATTCATTAGTTTAATTACAGTATATTCGATTCATCTGAAATTTTGAGAGATCATTTTATCATCGGCACGCGTCTGCCTGCATATTTTAGCAAACGAGGAAATGGGTTAAAAATCAATCCAAAGTTTTGCAATTAAGCAAAGGCGACGAGTTAATATAAATTATTTAAGAATGACTCAATACTGACACATCAATAGTCGATGCACAGGAAAAATACAACATTGAATTCATTAACGACCTGGTTGTTACTACAATACAATCAAGTCTTTAGAGCAAAGATTTTCTCATCAATAAAATCACAAACGTTCTGTTTTTTTAATCACATACTTGAACTAAAAGAAGTAAATTCTTCGGCTATTTTTGCAAATTTCAAAGATTTGGAAACCCCTTTAACAGATGGAGAATTATGGAATATAAAGAGCCGGGTACTTTATAATGAAATGTAAGTGGTGAGTACTTTGTTGAAAAACGATTTAGTCCACTTTGAAGCTTTGAAATTCATTACAAAAAATGAATTATGCACAAAACGTGACAATTTCTCTAAGAATTTTACTAACTCTTCATATATGTGTTGCATCCAGGGAGCGTAGTATTTTCAAAGTAAAAATAATCAAGAACTATTTGAGAACAACATCTCAAACAAGATTGTCTGACATGGCTTTACATATACTAGTAATTAGGGACAATCTCAGTAACAGCTTAGATTTTTCTAAATGTATTCGAGAAAAATCTAAACTTAATGTTGTTTTTATGAATTGTCTGAAGTATACTCCATATTTTGAGTGCAAAATTATTACAAGCTTTTGTGTCACTCAATAAATTACGGATTTTTGCAACGTTCGCAAAACAATATAACAAGGCCATATACCTTTTTATAATAATGATTGCTAGATATGACTCGCAGTGTAGCTTACCTCGAAGATTAGCCCACAGATAGTGCAAAGAAAGAGGGGAAAGAACGGACACAAACAGGAGCACGAAGAAATGAGAACAAGGTGAGTAAATGCAAGACGCATTGTTGGTCTCAAAACATGCGCTACCCCCCCTTGCACCACCCTCGAGTGCCTACCATAAACTGTAATTGTTAGACCCTATTGAGGATCAATTGTCTGGCGTACTTTCTCGCGTCTGTAAGTGCTCGTCCTAATTTCTGGCGAAGTATATACATATTAATAAAATGTTTATATTGTAAATACATAGGGGCCCAATTTTGTTAAAAGCTTTAGCGCTGAGTGGTTCAAAAGGCAAATCAGGCCCTTGTACCACCTGTACAAAAAACACTTTGTTGAGCTGTACAAAGCAAGCCTGTCTTTTAATAATACTCTAGATTTTTTTTTAATATCGACCGAGAGAAATGGAAGGTGTCGCTAGTCTCTTTAATCATCTACTTCAAGGCTAAGGCTTACAGTTTGGATTTGATGAGCTATGAAAACGATTATCCAATACAAGGCCAATGTTTGCTGATGACGTCATTTTAAACGTTAATTTAGGAAAATAAATTTTAATACGTTTTATCCGAAAATGAGACGAGGATGAACTTATGAACGGAAGAACAGAGACGCATAATATCCCGAATTAAAATAACAAACCCTATTAATAGGTTAGTTATATCTACAATAGTGTTTTACATACTTTTTCAATTTATTTTTAAATTTTTTAAAAAATTTATTTATTTATTTTATTATTATTATTCTTTGTTTTGTGTTTTTTTCCCATTATTTTCTTTTTATTGGAGAATTTGTGCGCGTGTTGTCGACGCCGAGTGGCATAATCGAAATTTGGCACTGGGCTTTTCTCCCTTGATTTTTAGAAGATTGCTGGAAGGAAGCAAGGGTCAAGGTCCCTACAATATTTCCAAACAATTCATGAGAAAGCCGGAAGTTCGGCCCCTCGAGCACTTTTGAGGAGGGGAAGGTAGGGTCCTGGTAACGACAACACAGTTTTCAAAGAGCATTCCAAAAATATTTGTGGGGAAAACATGATGTAAACTTTTATTTTATTCTCGTCTTCAAATTTAATTATTTTTTTAAAATTAAATTTCTGTCAATAAATACAAGTCATTTTTAATTAGGGATATACGGGATTCAAATTTTTGAAATCCGTCCAGAGTCGGATTTATGAAGTGAAATCCGGCCGGAGTCGGATTTGTCAAGATGGCAGGATTCCGGATTTTTCGGAGCCAAAATCCAGTATCCAGTACACACCTAGTTTTAAGTGAATCATATCCCAGTTAATTTCAGCCAATCAAGTTATTTTTTGTTATCCACTTCTTGTTTTTGGGTTGTTTCCCTTTTTTCAGGGTTAAGATTTTACTATCCATTTTTTAAAATTCTAAATGAGTATTTTTTATGATTATCTAGGACCCCCCCCCCTTTTTCAAATTGTTAAGGTTATTAATCATTATAGAATTCGCTTATTATTGTATGTATTTTAACACACTGCATCTATGTCTTCAAATCATAGCATCTATATCATCAATTCACCGCATCTATCCCACAAAATTGATGAATCTATTCCTCAAATCACGTCATCCACGAAGTGCCTACCTTTATTTTCAGATATTTGAGCCAATGCTTATATTTGTCCAGACGACGACTGATGTTGTTATGGGAGATTTGTGACATTACAAAAATTAAGTCCTGTTTGACACAGTATCCCAGATTCTGGCTATTTTGTGTAGAAAAGAGGGGAAAAAAAGAAGAAACATGAAGAAAAACATCACGTTCACTAACCTTATAGTGAACACTGTATAAAGCTTTAAATAATCACCTATTACTACTTCATTTTTTATTTATTTTTCAAACTCAAAAATGTGTAAATTAGCTTTACTGAGAATTCTAATTCTTTCAAATAATGTTTCTTTGTTCGCACGAGAACTACACTATAAAAAATTTAAATAACCCCTTGCTTCAATCCATTCTATCTCTAGGTATCTAACACCACGCTCTCCCTTGACATCTATGATGAAGAATTAAGGAAAATATCAACAGTTCACAAAATATAATGCCCCGTAGCGAAACACACGGCCACCATTCACTCGTGGGATATTTTCTTCCACTATCAGTGTTGATGACGTCAACATCAGATTATCCTTCCCAAGTTTATTTGTAACACTATCTTAGTATATCCTAAATCAGCCAACGACGATAAAAGAAGGTTTCATTGGGTTTGACAATCTACCGGAAACTATCATTGCTGTAGTTTCTACTTCATCGTACCTTCTATTTTAGAGGCTACCAACGTATACCATCTCTTACGACAGCTTTATCCAGCTAACATCTCTTTCGGAGGCTACCAACGCATACCATCTCAATCGACATTTGTGTCCATCTACCATTTCTTCCGTTAGCCCCATCCACCCGTAGCCACGATGTATGAGATGATGAGAGCTTACTTCCATGACAGGAAGAGGAGTCGCATACTCCAGGACCGCCTACAGGCAGGGCTGTCTGAGGACGAGAGGGCTTTCTTAGAGGCTTCTGAGATTGGTAACTTGGAGGTCATCAAAGGTTTGTCGTTTACAATGTTCTTCTTACTTTAATGTTTGACGTTGTTAACCTGTTTCTTTTAATGTTCAGCATATTGTAATAGTTGGTATGTTAATGTGGGTCGATTAATGTTACTTTTATTTTCAACACTTTTTCTTGCTTGTTTAGTTTTCATTTTAAAGATTTAATTCGTTAAAAACTCGAGTTATTATCTCTATACATCAACCTATGTAGCGTTCCTTCATCCCTTTATCCGTCCTTACATTCAAAACTTATTGTATATGTATATGGCATCCGTCCGTCCTCAAGGGGCGATGGCGTCCACTCCTGCTCCTCTTCCCCCCTTCCCCTTTCTCCTGGCTCTTCTCTCTGCACTCCAAGATGTGAGGGTGGTTTCCGCAGCTTGAGCGCCCTCGCATACCTTTGTCTCCATCTTTATTACAATATATTAAAACGATACTTAGATCGACATAATGATAAAAGGCATATATCGTCTTTCAATTGCAAGACCCCACTCTTACAAATCGTACTTCTCCCCGTCTGCAATTTCTGCGTGGAATTTATTACTTGATCAAAACACGAACACTAACAATCAACATTCAAAACTCTGATAAAAATAACAGGTTAGTCCCAAAAAAATAGTAATAAGCGTAGAACGCAATAATTTATTTATATAATGAGCGTCTGTAATAGATAATATAAAATGTTAGCTTATGTCTATAACTAAATTGTTCAGGGACGCCGTTTAAGCTCAAACAATGACGTCATATAACATTTTACGGCGAGAAACACCACACGCTCTGTTAATCTCGAAACCAAAATGATTATGATTTTTGTATATATTTTCAATTTTAAAAACAATGCTGATTATGTCCCTTAGCGTTGCAGACTAAGTGACCTGGGCTTTTATACTATTCATGTATAAGTATATAAAATATATAGCCGCAAAGAATATCAAGCGAACTATTTACAAAATCCTAATCTCCCAAGCTATCCTTCTTTCTAGCGACCCTGCCATCCGTCATCACCTCACCAATCATTCACATTATCCCTGGCATGTGTGTTTACAAGCGAATGGATTAATGGATCAAATACTTCGACCTCTGTTGACAATCCCACCCCTTAAGCCCCACCCCAAACCCTCATCCCCAAAGATGATGTTATGATCCAAAAACGTAAAAAGTAGCATTTTTTTCCGCGTCAACTTCTTTTTCGTGAATCAATTTTTTTTTAAACCCCTAGAAAGCAGTACCTTCAATATTTTCTCAATCATTCCTTTTCAAACGGCGGAAGTGACACACTCTCCCCCCCCCCATCCCCCACCCTGTCTCTTTTTCTCTCAATCTCTCTAATTCACTCCCGAACCATAATATCACCCACCTCCGCCCCGCCCTTCTTTAGCCTAGGCTATTTCTTGAAGACGGCAACCGGTGCCCCTGATAATAAACCGTTCCTCGCGGAGCACCACGCTAATCGAAGTAAAGAGGACATCTCTCCTCTACACTCACCGCCTCCCCTCCATCGGCCCCTCAGGAGGAAGGTCTGATTGAGTTTTGGAAAAGGAAGAAAAAAAATATCATGAACGAATTAGCTCCCTTTTCTTATTCGAACTCCCTGTGTGACATTAGAAAATGAGGTTTAAAAAATATATATTCCTCCACTTATTCTCCTCCCCCTCACTAAAACATTCTCTTCTTTCCATCGCCTGTTCATACAAGACTTTGCTAGAGATTATGATATATATTTATTTCAGTGCGAATTTATGTCTCCTACAGAATTTGTCGGGACGAACAAACAAAAATATATTTAAAAAATTTTTTTTTAATTTGTGCATTGTATTTTAATCAAATTTCAATAGACGTTAAATATACTTTTGCTCTAGAAAGATCGCAAATTAGAAGGCTTCTATGCAGAGAAAGTTTCAGATTTTCAGAGTTTTATTAACTTTAAATATGTTAATAACAACACAAGCTGTCACAAAAGTCTCCATCACTAACACTTACTCTTCCTTGACCATAGTATTTATTTTATCGTTGACTTCAAATCGAAACTGTCAAACGGGATTTCAACCAAATTTTCGACTGCTTCTCCAAAAAAAAAAATTCATTTAATGTCAAATCCACGGATAATTTTCTGTTGAATTTCACTTCAGATTCACACTCCAGTACGCATCATGTTCTCATTACACGTTTCATTATCATGTGACTCTTTCTTTTTTTTTTTCAAGCCGCGATCATGTGATCCTCTATTTACAGAGATCCACGGCAGTGCGTTCACAATTCTGTTGGAAATTCCGTCAGGTTAACATTCTCGGGGGAAAAAATTAATATAATAATATTCGGATCTCAAAGCGGAATGGGTGAGCTTGGGGATGGGGGTGGGGGAATGGAAAGATGTGGCTCCTTACACAACATCAGCCAGGCTGTGGGGACGTATCCTTGACGTCTTCCTTGTCGTAATGTTAAGGCTAAGGCAACGGAACTGGCAGCGTGATTTGGTGAAGAAGGGGGAGAAGGGGGCGCTAGGCTATTTTAATAGGAAAGGAAATCTCTCGAGTTCTTAAGATGGCGGATGTGTGGTGGGTTATGGGATATTTTCAAGTGGAATTTTTAGCCATGGTGGAAAGATGAATAGCAGTGTCGCCAAGAAAGGTGTAAACTAAGGTGCACTTTGATTGAAATGTTTGACGTATCAAAGGAGACCTAATGATTCTTTTTTATTTTAAAGTTGTTTTTTTCTTTTACTGTTTGATTATTTATTTTTTAATATTTTTTTTTCGTTTAGGATATTCTGCCCTTCCATTTGCAAATCTTTAATCATGGCGATTAGGTAAAAAAAAGTGTGGCTGATATTTTTAGTTTTTGTTTTTCTATTATTTATTTATTTATGTTTAATTTGTATTATGTTCAGCCAGCTCTAAATTCAGTTTGATTTCAGCAAAATGGCCGTGACCTCTCCGAACCAGACCGGATGGCGGGAAACTGCACTTCGCGAAACTCCGAACTATGAGCTAAAGGGGTAACACAAAGTACCATGGTCCTGAAACATTAGTCAGGGGGTCATTTAAACCAGATACACTTTCTAGGGGCACTGTTTACACTTATAGATTGTTCGAATGGGCAATGAGTAGAAATCCAAATTAGGCGCTCTTTTTTACCACACTTTTGCTGACCAGTATCATAGACTGCCAAGTCCAGTCAAATCAAACACCATATCAACGTTCTCGTTATTGTGCTACAGCTTGAGATTTACAAATTTACGACCTGCGGCGTAGCATAGGCTACAGACTTGCTCATTGATAGTGGAAAGTAAGGGGGAAGAACGCACACAAACTACAACACGAAGAAATTGGAAAAGTCTGAATGATTTAGATCATATTGTGGATTGACATTCTTTTGCGGAATTCTTTCGTTCATTTGAGCGTGTTTTGAAATGCGGTTGTACATAATTATCAGGATAGTTGCAAAGTGACGTCACATCAGTGTGATATGGAGGCTGTGAAATTTGTGTGGACATACCGACGTTGTCAATAGATGGCACCAGGAAGTCATGACGTGTGAGAGGGAATAGAACTTCGTAATGACATGATCCAAAGGACCGCTATAAAACAAGGTCTATAGACAAATGTTGAGCGCCATTGTAAACTCGAGGAGAGGTATGGTGATGTTCTCTGAAGTAAATGATGATGTTGCTGTGAAGTATTTCGGACATCGCGATAATTCCTGCCTCACAACTATATACTCCTTAAGTATGAATGTACTGTTGAGGTCGCGATACATGTTCCTCCTCTCCACCACCTTCGCTTGCCAATCATAACCAG
The DNA here is from genome assembly GCA_002072015.1 of Radix auricularia. Lineage (NCBI taxonomy): Eukaryota > Metazoa > Mollusca > Gastropoda > Lymnaeidae > Radix > Radix auricularia. Next base: position 590,486 of record MUZC01002318.1, on the reverse strand, counting down.
TGATTGATCGACCCCAACGAGGGTCATTCGTCATGCTTATTTGAACACAACTCGTTCTCATTGTGGTGAATGATATATATATATATATATATATTCCATAATTTTTCTCCCTGAGAGGTCGGTTCAAGGCTATTTTAATTCTCAGATACATGAAAACTTTATAATTTTGTGAAATAATTTGATACTTTCTTTTGGTCAATATTAGTTTCTGGGCGAGGACAACATGGTCATGATTTAAGTATTCCATATATGAATTGGGCTAACAAAAAAGAAAGTACGCCTTCGAACAATTACGCTTAGAAATAACCAGATGAAAACTGGCAATGAAGATACCACAATCCGGTAGGCGACTCCTTATTGTATGACGCGCCATTAATACCACATTAATATTTGACTGCTTTATCGCTGTACAATCGTATATTTACTTCATCAACACACACGTTCCCTTAAATCTTCATCCTACAGCCCATGTAGGACCTGGCTTGGTCGGTCTCTCTCCTTCGTTCTTCATCGTCTGGCGTTCGGTTGAATATTAGGTTGCTTGAACAAACCAGGAAAGGGATAACATTGTCAAAATTACAGGACAAGCCATAAAATATGTATCATCATAATACACATAAATAGTATGTATAGAAAGAGCTTCTGTATTATAACATATAGGATAAGAGATCTATCCGAGGCCATCCGTCCCCATGTCGGGACGCGGAGAAGGTCTTTCTAAACTGCATCTTCATTTGTTTTTGAAGTGATCAATTTATTTTGATGATTATAATTAATAAATAAATGTTCTTATTCTTCATAGAGTTCCCGTAGTATGATTAAACATAACTTTTATTAAAAAGCATGATTTGTCGCTAGTATACTGCTAGAAATCATTGCAGCGTAGAGCACTCGTCTGGGACAATGCTGAGTTTGGACTTTGATTTATTTTAAGTTGTAAGTATTTATTTTATATTTAAAGGGTGACATTTGTTTTCTTTTCTTTAACACAATCTGCACCAAAGCTAAAATAATGTCTAATAATAAGTATATGGCAGTTGTTATATAAGTTATACAAGTTACGTTTTATAGAATTTCAAAGATGTTATGAATTAGTTTTAAATACAATCACTTTGATTAAGAGATTGTAAATGTAATTCGTTTGTGAAAGTGAATACTTCTAGAAGTTTACTAGCCTGCGCTTCAAGTTTTTGAGCGTATTATATTAAGTTCCAAATAAATGTATACTTTTCTTCATCTCCTTGATTCAATATCATTGCAAAATACGGGTGCGCACTGTCATTTAAAAGATCTTTGGTCAGTGTAAATAGTTGTGAGGAGAAAGCCGTATTTCCCGAGCATACATTTTAAATGAGTGTGTTTTCTTTTTCAAGAATTAAATTTAATTTTAAACTTTAGACAGTCCCCTTAGTGGAGTATTTTCAAGCGAACCTTACTTCAAGACGGTAGCAAAGAGAAAAACTTATTTATATTTATATGGCCAGATAAATATCGTTGTTTTTTTTTTTAATAATGCCACAGGAAATTAATACCTAAAGAACCTCTCTGTATTATTTAATAGTTTCTCTTTCAATAACTAACGCCGATTTTAAATGTCAGCTTTTGACTGGAAATTCTAAACACTGGTCAGAGTTGTTACATTCTTGGATATCATGACACTGCTGTTTGTACAACACTCTACACCTAAACCACACAACGATGTGTCATCGTTGGTCAGGGCTTCAGAAACAAACAACCTATCGTTACACTAAATGGGCAACGGCTAAATGTGTTTTCAAATTGAACCCTTCAATCCTTGTAATCTGATTGGCTCGCTGAGTCAACCCAGCAACGGAAAAATCTTTTGAGGAGAAAAGGATCATGTGGGGAGGGGGTGGCGGGGTGGGGGAGTGAGTGATTTCTATGAGTAAACACATCGGCAGGAAACCGCCCGCGGAGTGAGAGAGCGGTGTTATTTCCAGGTTTGGGTGGGAAAGAGGAAATTAAATAGAGGAGATCGTGTTTGACGGGAGGCAGAATGGAAGCCGTGACCGCAATCGCGACTGTACTTGGTCACCTTGTAAGTTGTTTTGTATGGCAAGTGCTTTTTAAAACAATGGAAGATGTGTGTATAGCAAGATCCTTTATAACAACGGGAGATGTTTGTATAGCAAGTTCCTTGTAAAAGAACGGCAGATGTTTGTATAGCAAGCTCCTTTTAAAACCATGGGAGATATTTATACAGCAAGTTCTTTTTAAAACAATGAGAGACCTTTGTATTGCAAGATTCTTTTAAAAAGATGGGACATGTGTATATAGCTTACTTGAATTATTTATACGCATTTTTATATTGTTTCTTTCATTAAACTGACTTAAAATTCCTTTTTACTCCTCGTATGTACATTTGAATAAAAAATTATACTATTAGCAATATGTCAACAATAAAATCCACTGTTTACATAATCTTATTAGTTTGTTATTTACGCTTTCTTTCTGATTTTAATACTTTTAAAAACTTCTTTAGAGCATTGAAAATGTGGTTGCTAGAGTACTTTGATTTCAGCTTTAAGGTAACCTAAATAGAGATGGTGTGCTGCCCACTTCATTGTACGCATGTGAAACATGGACCGTGTATCAATGCCATGTTAGGTTGGTAAGCTACTTTCACACTGCAACTCTGATGAAAATTTTCATCATCAAATGGCAGGAAAAAAACTCTAGACACTAAAGAACTCATCAGGGCAGGACTGGGCGGGGCACGTCTTGCGCATGCTACACCATCGGTCCCCAAAGAGACGCTTCTGCAGCGAGCTTCCAGATAAACAGAGAAGCCGCTGAGATCAAGTAAATCGTGGCAAAGATACGCTCGAGCCTGCAGTGAAGGATTATGGCTTTGCGTATGACTCCTGGGAGGTAGCAACTAGCGCGAGGGTCTCCTGGCGTATTACTAAACAAACCAACGCAGCAACTTGTTAAAACAAACGGACAACAGGCTGCCAATTCCAGAAGACATTCCAGGAAAGATCATGCTCGGTTAGCTCCTAATGACATCCCCTGGCGTTTCATGTCAGAACTTTAGACGAACCTTTCGGCCATAGATTGGTCTTATGAGCAACCAAAGGACACACAAAGTTGCCACGGAATATAGTGAGGATAAAGAGAATTGTCCTCGTCAATCACGAAAACAAAAACACCCTAAAAGCATTGCGATAAATCCAAGAGAGAACAAAAGAAAGGTCAAGTGATGCAAGTCTTTTTTGTGGTCAACAGAACTTTGTCTAATTTCCAAGCATCCTTTCTTCCCCAAAAGTCTTATTCCTGACCAGTAAGACGAGGCTATTTTCGGTTGAATTCACTCTGGTAATGGGCACGATCAAGCGGCACGAATGGTTATTTCTCTTCAGCCCACTTGTGTTATTGTGATGAGGGAATCTGGGTCTTGTACGTCTTTTGTACATTTACAGTACTTTTCTTGTGAGATTTTTTAAAATTATACAGAAATATGGTGTTCTGTAAAATTTTTCGCATTTAAAATTAAATTAACTCGTGAATGTATCGAACTATCATTACAATTAATAGTTATTTTAAGAACAGTGCAAGGTTGAATTCAGACTTTATTTCTATTTGATCAAAATATAATTTAAACATGTCTATAACCACTAGACATGTTGGAGCAGGTTATTTCTCTATAGTTTTTGAAGATCAGCATTTAATCAACGACAGACTGTAGTCACTAGGATGTTTACAGATGTTTACAAAGCACGCCATGATTTATCATAAGCCTCACTACGAGAAAACAACTGATCAATGTCATTGTTGCGCGGCTTGTACAAGACTAATTTAGTCTTGTACAAGCCGCGCAACTGACTAATAGTTCCTACAAACAAAAGTCTCGTTAAATCCTTTGCAATGATTTTGCTATTATTTTATTAAAAACTAGAAACGACCCGCAGCGTAGCATACGCCGAAGACTTGCTCTTAGATAATGCAAAGGCACGATGGGAAAACGGACAGAAACTACTGCACGAAGAAATCAGAACAACGCGAGTGATCGTCATGGGGCCGCAAACGCATTGTTGGTCTCGAGACAGTCGCACTGCCGTTAGCTACTTACCCCCCCACACACACACACCTGCGCCACTCTAGCTTGCCAACCATAATATGGGATTGGCCGACCTTGTTAAGGGTCAGCTACGTTGGCAAAAAAGAGGCCAAAAATGTCATTTTTCTTAAAACTTACTAACACTAACTAACACTAACTAACACTAACACTAACTAACACTAACTAACACTAACACTAACGAACACTAACACTAACTAACACTAACACTAACTAAAAGACTTTGAAACTTTTTAGCTAAAGTAAGAGCTCGTCACTCATGGTTTTCCTTTGAGGATTTTACATTTATTTTAAAGACATTTACAATTATTGTGTATATTATTTATTAAATAACTGTTATCTTCGTACTTTTTAACTCAATTCTTGGGGAAGAGAGATGTTGTTTTTCAAAATACATTATTTATCCTGTGGTCGTTACGTTTCCATTGAGTCGGTGGTATCTAATCTTTACTGCCAGTCAGGTTTACGTTGGCAACAGTTACTTTGTTCGATGAAAAAAAAAGGAAAGAAGGGATGCGAGGTTGAATTTAGAGAGTTGAGGAGTATAGGAAAGATTGCAACTCGGCTGAGGAACAAATCCTCTTGGCGTGCGCCGAAGCCACAGTCATTGGAGCGCTAATCGCTTGTTGCACGCAGGCGAGGATGTGAACTCTGATCATGGTGATGTCTCAACAAAAGACGGTCACCTCTATTGTGGTGTTCCTGTGACAGCTGAAGGGTGAGAATCACTGAAAACGTTCTTGCTTCAAAAAATGTCCAAATGAGACCAAATATATATAATTGTCAGAAATGGCTTCGTTTGAAAGGCTTTTAAGAAGTTCAAAATTAATTAATTTAATTAACTTTGCGTTTGAAATTCTTATGTCAATATGCGCGAAACTAAATGCAACAACTTACTTTTTGTTTAAAACTTAAAATTGCCAAAATGAACAACTCTACATGCTTAACACTGGAGATATCAGACGAGAACTCAGCACATATCAAGTGGCGACGAGATGATCTGAATCTTACGCGTTACTGAATACTGAGTGAGCGAAATAGTCAAGTGCATTTATAAATGAGTTTTATAAACTTTAACAGACATCCCATAGCTTAATGAATAGACTAAATCCCGTACTTTAAGACTTGCACTCCAGAGCAACATTTTTTGTTTGTGTTTTTTTTAAATACATTATCATTCCCTTGAAAATTCAACTGTTGTCTATGGACAAAAATATTTAATACGTCTTTTAAGAACGAACAAAATTTTTTAAAAATCATAATTCGGGAAGCTGCAGTCAGGATTCTGTGAAGTCAATAACGGTTAAACCTAACCTAATACAAACCACAGACATGGAGATTTTTTTTTAAAAAAAAACCCTTTCTATTCCGTATGCTAGAAAAATAACGTTTAAAGTCTCGTTCTTCTCGCCTGGAATTCGGACGTGGAATGGGTTGCCTGAACAAACCAGAAAAACATACACTCTTTCAACATTTGGATCTCTAATAAAAAATGCAATATTAGACACAAACAATGTATAAGTGTATGACGCAATAATCTTATGTTTAGAAGGAGTGTCTGAAACATTTATAGAGTAATGAAATGTGGATGTGATTAAGTTTGTAGAGTAATGAAATGTGGATGTGATTAAGCTTGTATGATAATGGAACGTTCAATGGATGAAGTTTTCCATATAAATGATGTGCCCTTTATGAAATCGGTTGATAAAAATAAGAGCCCTTAAGCATATGTAATATTTACAGTCAGTTCTTGTAGAGTCAGAGGCTTAGCCACAAAGGGAAGCCAGTCGATGTGATAATGCAAGTGATAACAGGGAAAACAGCTGTATCTAATGGGACACAACGGCTCAGCCCTCCATTAATAAGTAAATGAATTACTCCGAGCTACTACTACCTTTCCCTCCCCCGCCCCGCGAGAACGACTCCCTAATCAGGACATGTTATCCCGCCCCACCTCATATCATTGAGCTTTGATCATCCTCATTGTGCCCTCCCTTCGCGCCCTACAGCCTCCCCGGCCCACTGCCCCTCGGCGGTTGCCTGTGGTGCCTGTAATGAATGAGATGTCCGTTGGTTATAATTAGTCGTGTTGAGAGTCCCCTGGTGTTGGGCGACGGGCAAGTTGGGGTGGCGGGAGAGGGGTGGAGTCAGCTGACTGGGTGATTGTGTCAACAAACGTTCCGTTGAATACAGTCAGGGGTCTGTTGGAGATCTGCGGACATCGGACACCACAGGACAATAGGGCCATCAATACGTCACTGATATATTCATAGCATTTGTCAACAGTGAACAGCTTCGAGAGGATATTGGTTGATCACCTCTATCACCAGTGAAACATGAGGGACAAACTGTGTTGTCTCAGTTTCACTCCGAGTTTTTCTCCTCTCTCAAGTGGACATTGTATTAAGGTGATGTTGTAGCGGTTCTGTGAACTATGACATCTTCGTGATGTCGACTACTGAATTTATACAGACGCTAATGGGGTCGACCTTCAATCTGTCTTCCTTCTATTGAAATAAAAGTATCATTTCTGTGTTTGTAAACTTCTGCTCGTGCCTACCATACACACACACACACACACAGACACACACACTCACACACAGAGATACACACACTCATACACACACACATCTCTCCTGGAGAAGTTGCCTTATTTCACTTTAAACACCAAAGATTGATATCTTTAAGGATACAAAATAAAAATCATCGTAGTCTAAATCTGATTAGTTCAAATGAGTATTCTTGAGTCTGATTAAGGTTAATGAATGTGGTGAATGGGGCAAGTCCTTCTCTTTCGTGCATTAAAAAAATCAGAATCACACTTGCAACCCAGTGTGAATACATTCACCAGTGTCTTTAAACTATTGCATCACCATCAGCACAAGCTCTGTATCAGCCGGCCCCAAGGAAACCCTACATTAGGCAAAAACAATCACCGATGGCAGCAAAGTCAACGCAGTGAGCCGCTTCACCTACTTTATCTTCATCACCAAAAAACAACACTCATTGTCTCAGCTCTCCAACAATGATGATGAGATGAACATGTGTATATCCATACACAGTATAACATTTTGTACTCCCTAATTTATTGTACGCATGTGAAACCTTACTGTATACATTTTTACGCTAGGTTTCAGAATAAAATTCTTCTTTTCCACAAGCATGAGGAAAATTCTCAAAATCAAATGACAAGAAAACGTTCCAGACACCGTAGTTCTCGATAGTGCAGGGCAAGCAATCACCTATACAAGCCTGGTGCAGTCCCAACGGGGACCATCTTCTGCCAAAGAGGCTCCTCTATGGCGGGCTTATATATGGACAGGTAACCCACGGACGTTATGGGAAGGGACACAAAGATACGCTCAAAACTGAATTCAATGTTTACAGTTTTTGGGATGACTCCTAGGAGGCAGCGGCTTGCAGCTGAGCCTCCTGGCGCCTTACTATATGAAATGGTACAGCAGCTTATGAAGTAAATGGACAACACGCTACACAGTCCAGAAGACATGCCAGGAAGATTGTGCTCGAAACTGAACTAAAGCACTGTATTTCGTGTCTGACCTGTAGAATGTAGTCATACCTTTCGGCAAAAGATTGGTCTTATATATATAAGCCATACCAAAGTGCACAACAAGCTGCCACAACACATACCGGTAGATAGGATGAAGAGAATGGTCTTCTTCAATCACGACTGACTAAACAACGATAATATATTTTATGTCAAACGACTAGAACCTTGCCCCCTACTCTCCTTTTTTCTACTACATCAAGTCAGTTTTTGTCGTGAAAGTACATATGTCCTGCACCAGATGATTTTTTTCCTCGTAGCAGATGCTCTTAATTTTCGCAATCGCTCGTTGCTACAGAGCATTGGAATTTAACGTGACTAACCAATTCCATCAACAAACAATAGAGCCCCCCACCCCCCCTTTCAGAGCTAAACACCACCCCATTAACCAATACACACACGAATCGACAAGTGTCGGTGATTTGACCAATAAGATGAGAAAACAATTACACGAGAGTACCGTAACTCTCGGGGGGGGGGTGGGGGACAAGAGAATACCGCTGATAACAGGCAGCCGTGCTCCGGTCAACATTCATTGAGTCATCTAGAGACTTGCCAGACAAAACGTGGACTGTGGCCGTGCGTGCTGTGCTTAACACGCTCTTACTCGCGTTTTTATTTTCACCATTTGACAAACATCATTTAACAAAGATAAGTGTGTTGACGGAAATTCCTGTGTGCCTAAAAGGTTTATAATTGCATCCTAAATTAGCAAGCACTTAAATCAGAGACAGACTTCGTCCGAAAAGTGTCATACTTGAGCGTAGATTCTCGAAAATTCTATGTTCCGAACAGGGCTTCCACCACACTTGCTAGTCATTGGACCCTTTAATAAATAGACATCACGTTATCTATTTACAACTAACAGAGCAACAGTGAAATTAGTAGACGGGCAAAGGTGCAGAGGATCATATATCCCCGTCTGGCGAAACTCTGGTCTACAAACGAAGTTATGTAATAATGTCGTCACAGCCGTTCCAAGAAGCTAAAGAAAGCAGCGAATAAATTGATCAAAAGGAACGAAGTGTGTATCAGTCTTACTGTGGACAACACTATGTAACTTTATCTTCATCACCAAAAAACAACACCTGTTTCATTTCTTTAAACAGCAGGCTGTGTTTCGTTCTCGTCAGACCGTCAAGGAGGTTTTCTAAACACAACGCCGATCGCTGGAGGTGGTTCTGTTTCCATCAATGAATTTAACGACATCTCAATGTCTCTTTCAACGAAGTTTCAAAGCACAATATTCCCTCTTTTTTTAAAATCCTCCACTAATCTAGCTACCAGACTTAATGAACCACAGAACTCTTGAGTTGTGAAGACGGCATAAAGCTAACACTTCAAGGGTCTACCTTCGTCTTTGACTAATCTTTATGATACCTTCCTCGTTTCTATTAAATTGTTGGAAGCCTTAATTGTGCTGTTTTAAGACTTTCCCCCAATCATAAGTTTATACATTTTAAATGAAAGTACCCATGGCCAACACTAAAACATCCCCAACCAATGTTCCCTCTAAGATTACTTGGTCTGTCTGCAAAGTAAAGAAAAAATCATGTTTAATGTTGCGCTCCATCAATTTTTAAAACAATATTTTAAGAAAGTTGCTGTGATGTAATGCTAAGCTGCTGCGCGAAATCATTCGGATCTGCGCAGCTTAAAGGGAACATTGTCTCCCATCCCACTGAGCCCTAAGCAAGAGTACAAAAAATCTGGAATAATCACAAACCCCTTGAGCTACAGTCACTAAATCATATAGATGGTCGACTAATGGAACTACCTTAATCTATAACGTAGACAGAATAGATAATAACTACATAGTTCACAAGAATATATCATTACTGTCATTGCACGCTCCTTAATGGGTGATTTAAAAGTATGTTTGAACGTTCTTTTCCATTTTTACTGCTAGCTCAATAAATAACTCCAATAAGTTAAAACTGTCATCAACACTGTGGGAAAGCAAATCTGATAGGAACTTCAGGTGTTTGTCTCGTTTCATATTTACTTTACTATAAGCCTTCCTGCAGTCTTATGTTTATGTTTAAGACGCTTGGGTGAGACAATCTCTTAGGTTTTCTGTGGGATTTTCTCCCTCTACTTACCAATAATTTAGTTGGGATTTGATATCAAAGATTTCCCCAATCCTTACATTTTTTAACGAAAGTCAAATCTTTGAAGTAATCAAAAATGAGATCACTGCAGGGCAATAAACAAACGTCCATTATTGTGTAGGTGCACGTTGTCTAATACTTAAATAATGGAATTTTTTTATAAAAATATTTTTTGATGTGATAGAGGCAAGTCCGGTGTGACGACAACGTGATTTAATATAAACAACAAGAAGTAGTATTGGTGGTGTACTATTTAGATCATCATAGTTAAGTCTTTTGTCAATATCAACGTAACACCTTATCGGGGGAAAGGCGTTATTCAAAATTACTATTTAAAAAATCCTAACAACTTTATTGTTATACTTCAATTGAATTTCCTCTGTAAATTAAGATAAGTTTTCAAGTCATAAGTTTCAAACGTGTACTTTTAAAATTTCGTAGCTAACAAGACAAGTCGATCTGGTATAGTAAATATCCCGTACATTTCAGATGACTGTGCTATTCAGATTTCCTAAATTAATTCAAAGCCCGTTTTGTATGATAAAAAGTATTTTAAAGGAAATTTATCGTAATTAACTGTCGATATAAAAGGTATTGTTAAAATGATATCACAATGAGTGGCGTTAAAACACTTAACGTTGGCTCATCAAGGCTGTGGCTCTTTACTGATATTCTCAAAACAATAATGTAGCTTTAGTTAACTGAAGGTTCCCGCATATTTTCATCCCAGCTATTGTTCGAGGTATTTATGGTCATGGGGTTGTGTTATCTCATCATAGTCTACATAAAGTTTAAAATTAATCTACTAACGTTTAGACTCTAGAGCAGGGGTCTCCAAACTTTTTAGCCGGAGGGCCAAATTAACTGTCAAACATCAGTTTGGGGGCCGACTACACACAGTTTTGTCATAAACTACAGGTAAAAATAGTATATTTTTTTAGATTATAAGGTCACCAGGGGCCGGATGAGCGGGCCTCGCGAGCCGCATCTGGCCCGCGGGCCGTAGTTTGGAGACCCCTGCTCTAGAGCAATGGTGGCGAACTTTTTGAAGCTGTGTGCTCAAAATTCAACCAAAAATCCACTTATTTTATAAGCAAAGTGCCAACGCTTCACCCTTTAATTATTTAATTTTTATAAGTGTCAGTTTTGTTGTCCTTCCAATAGCTCCAGACTTCCAAGATCTATCCACTGTAAGCAAGAAAGATCAAGTTCTTCAAAATTCAATTTATATGGAGAAGTAAGAAAACACATGGTTGTCTCCATCTAACGGATCTGTAAAAATCTGTTTTTAAAATTCTCTTTTTCAGCTGCTATGAAATTTGAAAATTTGATGTAGATTTCTTCATGACTCAGAGAATTATTTGCAAATTGTGTGCAATTTCTAGATAGCCTACATTTTTAGATTTAGAAAATATTTCCTCTGCTCAGTTGCAAAATCTCTTTCAAAACCTGGCAGTTTTCTTTCAAATATTTTGATATCGCAAAGCATCCTTTCTGCCTTTCCACTAAGTTTTTGCAGTCATGTTTGTTCGGTGCATTTAAGTGTTGTGTAAAAAAAAATTCAGTTACAGAACATCAAAATACAAAGTTGTTTACACACGACAATTTCATAAAGATTTAGATAATCATGCCCCTTATCATTCTAAAATATCCTAGTTTCATTGAAACCGTTTACAAATTTTTCTCAAATCTGTCATCTGCTCAAACAGTGGACGTTATTTTATACAACTATAAACTGTGTCTTTGAACCTCATCAAGAAGTGCTTGAAACTGTTGACAATTAAGAGTTGTAGCCAAGATGTAAATCAAAATTTGTTGACATATTAGTGAACTTCGTTCTATATTTAGCAGCAGTCCCTGACACAAAGAGCTTCTCGGTGAATCACACAATGAAATTGGATAATGATGTTTCGATTCTTTAAAGAAGAACTTTTTGAAACCAGATTTCGCTCCTAACATGCAAGGCGCACATTAGCATTGTATACATCTATTCTTTGAAGGACGCTTCCTTGAGCTTTGCCCTACTTTGTCCGACCCTTCATACGTAGATGAAAGAGCCATCAGTACTGTTTGTACCAAATCATGCTTATTATGCCATCCAGCTCTGTACACCCGGGTACATGGTAACTCCACTACTGGCAGCAATCAAGGCTACAATCGACCAGACACTGACCAAATCTCCTTGAGTCAGATTCGGGGGCCCTTGACCTAAAATTGGAAATCGATACTCTCGCTATCAATTCCCTGCCGTCTTTGCTTGTCTCCCTTAACTTGACCAACCGTGATAACAACGTCTTCAGAATGTGTCAGAAACACGTTGATGGCTTGCTTACTGTAAATACCCAAAAGGTCGTCTCGGTCCATTGGTCCATCATTGAAAGATATGCTGATAGTGACGTAAGAATGCGCGTGAAAAACACGAACAACCGCAACTGGATTTCTTTTCTCTTGTAACTAAGGGTCGACATTTTTAGTCCACTGGAGTTATCCTTTTCAAGAACCAGGAAAGTCAATATCGTCTCTTGTGGCTTTAACCCCCCCCCCCCCCCCACTAAACCTTGTCCACGGTGTGATTCTATTAGTTTTTGTAAAGATTGTCGTTTTCCTGTTTCAGTTTGTAATGAACGCACCAAACTGTGATTAATATTTTGGACTATAGCTTTGATAACTCCGATTGTCTCTACTCCCAGAGTTAGTGCTTATTTATACGATAATAAATTCATTCTTCGCCCTTAGCTTGAGAGGCATTGGGAATGGGGGACGAGCGGCAGTTTACCTCTGGCGACACTTCTTTTTTTTCCCTGGGCCAGATTAAGAGAAAAAAAGGACTGATGCATACATTCATTTACTTTACTTACCAGTACTTTTTTTCTGGCGGAACGCACCGGAACGGCGTTCCGGCACCTTTTTCCACAGACTTTTTATTTTTTTGCTTGGAATGTTTGGTCTTTACTGCTTTTTCAGGTTTCGTTGAATGCAATATCGCTGATAGTGTAAAGTGAATTTTAATATTAAATAAACTAGTCATATATAATAGCCCGGCCCAACGATGGTTGGTATATGAAACAAAGCCTTGAATTTTAATTTTACATTTTATATCTAAGGTGCTGATGCGCTTGCGCAACACACATCAGTAATGCGTCCGGTTATCGACTGTAAACACAACGTGTCAATAATTGGTAATTTTTAGAGTTACTTTTATTTGTCAAGTTATAAAACAAATATTATACAGGCGTTGGTACCATTTTAAAATAAAAAGAATAGCTAGTTTTTTTTCGACTGAAGCTTCAGTAACAAAAAAAGCTAAAACGATCTCAGAAGAAATAAAAACGAGTACGACTGATCCAGAAACTTGCGTACATGAGTGCTCCGACAACAACGATTGGCCGAGTTGCTGGACAGTAGAGCAAAAAACAGAACTTTGCTCAAAAAATGAGTGGCTGTGGTTTCAAGACAAAAAACTTGGCTGCACAGTCTGCAGAAATGTGGGATCACTTAGCGTGGAGGCCAAGATGGGCATGAAAATATCAACAGAATGGAGTAATGGTGAAATAACTTGTTATGGCGACGATAGAAAGAAACAACTAACGTCACTGCGGAAAATATTTTTCGATCATAAAGAATCTGCTGGGCATCAAGCGGCTTTAAAGATAAAAAAGAAGCTGAAAAAGATACCCTTGGCAATGCTGTTTTAAAGTTTTTAAAACGTGACAAACTTGTCACAGAAAAGGTCTTTCGCGCTGCATATAAAGTTGCAAAAGCAAATCAATCGTTTAATAACTTTGAAATGGAAGTTGATTTACAAGAACTGAACGGAGTTGACATGGATTACATTCTGCATTCTACAAATGCGTGCGTCAGTATTGTGAATCATATAAGCATCGAAATGAGGAAAAAGATTGCCAAAGAAATCGTTCGCTGTAAAAGTAAGATTTCAGTGATGATCGACGAATACCACGTTGAGTCAAAAATCAACACTTATAGTGTATATTCGGATTTGCGTAGAAGAGGGCACGGGAATGAGTGAACCAATCAATTTGTTTCTAGACTTAGTGGAGCTTGAAAATGTTACGGCCAAGGGAATTTTTGATGCATTACTCGAATGTCCCACGTTTCATGGAATAACAGAAGAATACCTGAAAGACTATTTAGTTTCTGTAACATGTGACGGCGCATCTGTAATGTTTGGATGCAAAAGTGGAGTTAAGAAGTTACTTACCGATAAATTTCCATCTGTGATAGTGTGGCATTGTGCTAATCATAGACTCGAATTGTCAGTAGCTGATACTATAGAGGAGATTTCAGGAATCAATAGATTTAAATCTTTTCTGGATAAGCTTTACGTCCTGTATCATGCTTCGCAAAAAAACAGTAGAGAGTATCATTCTTGTGCTGAAATACTGGAAGTTGAGCTGTTGAAAATTGGACGAGTTTTAAGCACGCGATGGGTATCATCTAGTTTTCGTGCGGTGTTTGCAGTGTGGAATAATTATGCAGCGCTGGTGAAGCATTTTGAAGAAGCGACAAATGATCCAACAAGAAGCGCAAGTGATAAGTGCACTTATGAAGGCCTGAAGAAGAAAATTACATCTACAGAATTTATAATGGATCTAGGATTAATGTGCGATGCTCTTCAGGAATTATCTGAGTTGAGCTTGGATCTACAGAGCGCAACATAGATCTATACAAGGCGAATCAAAAAATAAAAGTACTTGTACAAGTCTTTGAGGAAAGAAGACAAAATGCAGGCACATATTATAAAACTGCAACAGCTGCCGCCGAGAATCTCAGCTTTCATGGAGTTATATTACACACAAAAAACTCACCTAATGATCCTCCTATTGATCCTAACGCCTTTTACAAAAAACTAAAGAACTCAATTGAGAACAGATTGCTTACTAACGAAAATGCTGAATTAGCTCAGTGGGCTCGCATATTAGATCAAAAACAGTGGTCAGAAAACGCTACCAACCAGATTACATTTGGAGAAATGGAAATTAGAAAATCGTCAAACAGACTACAGCTAAATGGAAGAGAAATGATTCTTTGATTCCGTGAATACCTTATGGAAAAGACATATCCAGAAACACTGCTTCCGTTGATTCGTGCTATACATACTATTTCTATATCTTCTAGTGAGTGCGAGAGAGGATTTTCGCAGATGAATCTTATAATCACCCCAACATGAGCTTCTTTGATGACAAAAACAGTTTCGTCACTGTTATTCATCAGATTGGTGGGTCAACCTCTCACATTTTTCGAACCTTCAAAGTACGTTGATTCGTGGTTACTTCGAGGAAGACATTCAGCTGTAGACAGTCAAAGCAGGAAAAGAAATCGAGATGATTTGTCAGATGAAAACATGCGAAAACTGTGGAACTTGCTGTAAAACCTTAAATGTTGTCTTTTTAGTAGATTAGCCTACATAGTTAATAAAACTTAACTGTTTAAACCTTGTAATTTTGTTTCTTTGATATAATCTAAAATTTTATGTTTACTACACTCATTTCAGTGTTATTTCTTTATGACAAAACGGACATAAATATGCGTTCCGGAACCTTTTTCTTCAGAAAAAAAGATATCATTTAATTCTGAAGAAATAGACTCTATAATAGATAAAAGAGGATGGGAATTTAGAAATGGCGCAAAGCGTTTTTAAAAACATGGCTATGAACATTGGCGGTTGTATTTTAAATCGCTTAACGCATTTTTAAAATACGATCTTCGGCCGACATGTGATACGAAGCTCAATGTGGAAAAAAACATTTTAAAAAGCATTGCTTAAAATAAATTAATATTAAACAGGGCTGCAAAATTTAGCGATTAATTAATCAAATAATCGTCAAAAATTTTTAACTATTAAGTTTAAAAAAAAAAAAACGATAACCGACCCATCACTGACAGATTTGGAATAGGAGAAGATTTTGAAATCTGTCAAAGTTTTGGGGCTTATTCTGTGTGGCCACGGTTCTGCCTTGTGATCAAGGTTATTCATATTTTTATTTTTACCAAAGCCTAGCTGAAATTTTATGCTAGAATAGTATAAATAGTGTAAATAGTGTAGTTATTTCATTAAACACCTGAGATTATTTGCGTTGGGTAAGTCATATGTCAAACAAAGACGTATGGCAATAATGCACATTAACATTGATTGACACAGATAAAACAAGCAGACGATTACAAGTCTGAAATACTTTTTGCTGAAACCAAAATTCTCAATAAAGTTTTCTGTTTTAAAAAAAAGTCCTCTGCAGCAAAGATTAAACCCAATGCGCCCAAGAAAGAC
Source organism: Radix auricularia (assembly GCA_002072015.1). Lineage (NCBI taxonomy): Eukaryota > Metazoa > Mollusca > Gastropoda > Lymnaeidae > Radix > Radix auricularia. The sequence goes on along the minus strand of MUZC01002318.1, from coordinate 574,422 downwards.
AACTTTCGGTTACGAAATGGAAAATGGATCTGCATATATCAGTAATATATACATTATTGTCGTTTCCAGATATGACTTTAATAGGTCAAAGTGTGGTTATCCCCGTAGCCACGTTTCTACACGCACTTCCCACGCGAATGTCACGTGAAGGTCACGCCACGTATATGTAGACAGCTGACGACCCTGTTTCCCGGTCCCCCATTCGTGTTTACGGCCGGGGTAGGTCACGTGTCTCGACCTAACAAATGTTGGCATTCATTGAAATAACGAGGGCAATCGGCGTGTTGATATATACTCCTTACATAAAACAGTCCTCAATTATCAGAGCGAGTAGTTAGTTGGATAGAACTGCAAAATGTTGCGTCAAAGCGATGAATGCGCGTGAGACGATAGCAGTGAGGTTTCCGGGAAATATGAGAATGAAAAAGAGGCCTTGAGTGTGAGAGTGTTGTTTGTGGTGTGCGGGAGTGAATGTATGATTTTGACTTATATGACATGTGAAAAAAATTAGAGGGGGTTAATAAAAGAGGAGGTTATTACTGAGAATATATGAGTCAAGTAATAGATATTGGTGCATGGGTAACATCATCATCATCCATGGCGCTACAGCCCATGTACGGCCCTGGCCTGTCCACCACAACCTTCCATTCAGATCGATTGATGGATTTCTTTCTCCATGCTCGAACCTCCCAGCTGGTGTAGGTCCATTTCCACATCAACAATCCACCTTAATCTTGGGCGACCAGTGAGTTGTCTGCCCCTTGGTTTCTGCCTGTAAATAATTTTTTGAGCTCTATATTCTGGTATCCTTTCAACATGCCCTGCCCAGCGTAGTCTTCTTTTTTGATACATGTGACTATGGGTGCGTCTTTGTACAGATGGTATAGTTCTTGGTTTGTGCCAATTCTCCAAATATCATTTTCTTTCACAGGGCCATATATCGTCCGGAGGATTTTCCTCTCCCAAGTGTTGAGCAGGTTCTCTGCCTTTTTGGTCATGGTCCAAGTCTTAATAGCATACGTTACTACAGGCCTTTTAATAGTTGTGTATATTATTTTTTTGTTCCCTTTGAAAGGTTTTTGCTTCTCAGAAATTTTGGTAAGCTAAAGTAGAAAACAAATTACACAAACTATTTGTGTAAGATGACAATAAATTTAAGCTTTATTTATGAACTAACACTAATAACAGTAAACGTTTCGGCTAATGACTTTATCATTACAATAACATATATAATTACTTACATAAATCTTAAAACACATTATACGATAAAAAATGAAAAGAAAGGAAAAACAATTTTTAAAAAAACAAACAAGGACACAGGATGTAGGAAAAGGGTGGAAGTTGAAGTGTTTAAAGTAACAGTGAAAACCACAACGGGAAAACGATTTTGCAGTCAGGTAAAATTGTGGATTTGATTCCATATGGAGCCAACGTACCAAATCTATAGACTCATAAAACGATATGTTTCCCCTGGAACTAACACGTATGTGTCTATTGATTTTCTCTAGTGTGATGTTGAACAGCATACATGTTAGTGAATCTCTTTGTCTAAGACCGCGGTCAACTGTGAACTCCCTTGAGTAATCTCCCTGTAACTTGACTCTACTTTTTGAGTTTGCCATTGTCATATATATATANGATCGTCAAGAAGATCATGATGTGCGGCGTCTTCCTTGAATATATATATGTGCCGAGTTAGTTTGTTTTGGACTCCAAACTCATGTAATACGTTGTATAGGTAATTCCTATTTACACTATCATATGCAGTTTTGTAGTCGACATAGAGTTGATGTGTGTCAATGTTATATTCATGTAGGCATTGGATACTTGAAGAAATGTTGAGCGATGGGCTCTAGATGAAGTGGGGGAGAACAGAAAGAATATGACTCTGAAGAGCAACCTGATATCTATTGGGATCATGAGCTACAAATGTGTGTGAAACAATTCAAAAGTCTCATTTTGTTTATGTGTCTGCGTGTCTGTTCTGTGCTCATGTGTGTGTGTGTGAGGAGGGGGGGTTGTCAGCTTGTATGTGTGTGACAGTTTGAGCCAAAACAACGGTCATTGTGGTATGAAATAATCCGCAGTTGTCATAATGGTGTGAGTTAATCTCCTTCTGTCATGTCTATATCCTCCAGTCTATCCACGGGGGACGCTATGCCTGTACTATGTAGTCAAACGTTATCACATAGTTCTTAAACAATGCCCGACATGTTGACAGGTGTAAGTGCAGTGCTGAAGTGTGTCAATATTGGACTATGTTGGAATGGGGTTTAAAAAAGCATCGAGGGATAATGATAAGGCGGCAACTTTTACAGGGATAGGATAGGGTTAGACAGGATCAAAAGATATAATAATTATTATACATATCCTATGGGCATACTATTTTTTTAATGTGTTGCGGGTATGTGCTTCAACCGACGCATATGTTTTACTTTTCCCTTATTACTTAAATTCAATTTTTTAAGACGAAGATTAAAATTTCTATATGTTTTGGTAGTCAAATGTTTTTAGACGAAAAGTAAGATGTTTGTGTTTCTCTCTCTTTGTATTGACTTGTTTCACGAATTCCGAGTAAGGCTGCTGATTTCAATATCTTTACATTTCTTTGCTAGATCTCCTCGAAAATGGTAAGGTCAAGGTTGACTGTTGTGACCAACAGGGACGTACAGCGCTTGAAATGGCGGTCACCGGAAATGACGTTGAGGTTGTCTGCTACTTGTTGGAAAGATCGTCTGCTCGGCATATTCACAAGGTGCGTCCATGTTAACTTTTCAACTGCACTGTTTTAATTTTCAAAACCATTTTAAAAAAAATAATAATTCATTTACTATTATTCCTAAAACAAACCAAACGACGAGGAACTTAAACTATTTGTATTTCCATAGAAAAAATTGTCATTACAACAAGGTGATAGCTGTCAACATTCTTTATTCGATTACTAAAATCGTTCAAACTCTTTGCTTCCTGAAACAAATAATCTTTTATTTTCAACATAATGCTGTCACAGTTCGCTGACTTTTAAAAAAGACAATTGTTTTAAGCTACTGACAAAATATCATTTTTTAAAGGCTCATATCTATTTTTCTCAAGTTATCATTTATTGAATATCCACCAAACGAAAAAAAAAAAGAAAGAAAGAAAGTGATAGAGAGAGAGAGAGAGGGATATATATATATATATATATATATATA
>MUZC01002318.1:557352-571099 GCA_002072015.1 Radix auricularia | reverse complement strand
TATATTATTATTATTATTATATATACAGAGAGAGAGAGAGAGAGAGAGAGAGAGAGATGAAATAAAAGCACAGTTTTTAAAGTGTATAAGGACAGGAAAAGTAAAACTTCGCATTTGTGCTCAGAAACTGAGAGCTTGCGTCAGAGCATAATTGGTTCAGGCCTTGAGCCTCACATATAGCTCGCCTACAAAACCCATCTCCTTTAGCGGCCCTCCCCTAATCCCCCATCACCAGGCTTTCTACGCTATTCTTTTTCAACATTCATTCAAGCCTTCTAAAACTTCATTACTAGTGTGTATCGAAATAATACTAGCAATGCAATTTTGATAAATGAAATTACTCTAATTCCCCATGACCAAAGGACACTAAGTTTCCATGACTAGATGACTCTAAGACTCTATGACCAAATGACTCTAATTCCCCATGACCAAATGACTTTAAGACCCCTCGACCAAATGACTCTAAGTCACCATGACCAAATGACTCTAAGTATCCATAACAAATGACTCTAAGAAGACACTAAGACCAAATGACTCTAAGAACCTTTGACCAAATGACTATAAGACCCAAAAACCAAATGACTCTAAGTCCCCATGACCAAATTACTGTAAGACGCCATGACTAAATGACTCTAAGACCCCATGACCAAATGACTCTAAGACCCTATGACAAAATTACTGTAAGACGCCATGACTAAATGACTCTAAGACCCCATGACCAAATAAATAAGTCCCCATGATCAAATGACTCTAAGTCTCCATAACAAATGACTCTAAGACCCCATGACCAAATGACTCTAAGATCACATGACCAAATAAGTAAGTCCCCATGACCAAATGACTCTATGTCACCATGACCAAATGACTCTAAGACCCTATGATCAAATGACTCTAAGACCCTATGACCAAATGACTCTAAGACCCCTTGACCAAAGACTCTAAGACCTCTTAACCGATGACTCTAAGACCCTATGACCAAATGACTCTAAGACCCCATGACCAAATGACTCTAAGACCCCATGACCAAAGACTTTAAGATCGCATGACTAAATGACTCTTAGACCCCATAACCAAATGACTCTAAGACCCTATGAACAAATGACTCTAAGACCCGTTGACCAAAGAATCTAAGATCACATGACCAAATGACTCTAAGAACCTATGACCAAATGACTCTAAGACCCTTTTCATTACTCAACAATGACATGACTGCATTTATTCCCCATCCGGGTTAATGGCACATGCACGTTTCTCGATCATTACATGACCATCGTCACCCGCCCCCACCCCTCTCCCTCAGGCACTCTTGGCTGCAGCCGATAATGACATGGAGAGAATCTGCGAGCTAATCCTGGACCACCCTCTCTACAGGGAGAGTGTGAGGAGGGAGACAGAGAGGCAGGCGGCAGAGTTGGTGGGAGAAGAGGGGGTCACCTTCCTGGAGGATGTCAACACAGATTCACGTTTTTCTCATGCTAATCTCAGTAAATTGTTACTGGAGGTAATTTTAGCATATTTTTTAAATTTTACTGATGTAATGTTCATGAATTTAAAAATTATCTGAGACGTAGAAAGGGGCGGATTGGGGGGGGTAGGGGCGGGGGTTACATGTCATTTTTGTGGATTATCATTTCCGACCTAGGCAGTTAGTTCCCCTTCTCGGTGGCAACAAACATAGCTACGCCCCTGTAAGCAATAAATATAATGTAGTGTTACCTGATACATGAACTGTACAATAAATTAACTGTGGGAAAAGCCTAACACATTCACTTGTGTCATTCTAGCGAATAATAATAGAAAATTATACATAATGACTAGGGCGGTTTTTGAGATTTCTTAGAAAGAGTAATTATTATCTTTTTACTGCATGTATCAAGTTATAGTTTGTTACCAGCGATTAAGTTCATGCAGGGGTGGATTAAGACTGCTCGGGGCCCCTGGCTGCAATCAAACGATGGCCCTACCCAGCCCGCGTCCCTTTAAATAAAGTGATTGCTAGCAGTAGCAGCTAATATAAGACTGTAACTAAATAGTCCTTTGGTACCTTGCTCATGTTTTGTCTGTACTATGAGTTAGGCTTTCCAAAGCAAAAATATTAATAATGAAAAAAAAACGAACACGAAGAAATTAAGTATTTGCTGGTATATTATAATTGAGTGCAAAAAAAGAAAAAATAAATTCCACTACTAGGAACCGATCTCGTCATCGCTGGCACCACAAGCCTATGTATGCTCTTCCATACGGTCAGCAGAGCTTCCCAAAAATGGTAAATTTAAATTTTAAAAAAAACAATACTAGCCGTCCCGCGTCGTAGCATACGCCGCTAATGATTTAGTGACGGGTGACATTTTATGAAAGTAATTGTTGAGGAGAGTGTGTGACTACTTTTCTGTTACTGAGCACAACGGAGAGCACGAAGTTATTATGCCAACAAAGCTTACAGCTGTTTTCCGAAGAAAGTGGGAAATGAACGGGGACAAACATACAAAAAAAAATTAAGTAAAAAAGCAATGTCTCAGCTGGGGCTTGAACCTACGACCTTCCGCGTGTTAGGCGAATGTAATAACCACTACACTACGAAATACATGCTATTCTGTTGTTCTGAAAGAACAATCTAATTGACCTCAATTGAACGTATTGTTGGCTTGGTTTCAATGACCCCCCCACCCTCTGCACTAACTTTTCTCGGAAGCTGATTGGTCGTTGTGGCAGGAAGATAGCTCGGTGTCAGGCATGGTTGAACCATGAAGAGAATTATATATATAGATTCTATAACATGTTCTCTAAGTGAGCTTTTCAAATCAAGTTTTTCGATTATTAAGACTATTGTGTCTGAATAGCGATCACATTAATAGATAAGATTTACTAATTTATGATATTTTCAAAGTTCGTGCAAAAAATTTGTACAATTTATAATAAAAATAAAAAAAGTTTGGGGGCCCCAAAACCATCGGGGGCCCCTGGCTATAGCCCGTTCAGCCTCCCCCTTAATCTGCCATAGAATTCATGCTATGTTATTAGATGTAATTGTTTGAATGTGGGTGGGTTGGGAATGCGTTACTTATAATTTTAAAAGCATTATAAACATGAATCGTTAATTGCTTAGTTGGGGAGAAGGGATACTAACGTGACCAGTTAGAACCATTACGTCCACAATGTGATGTAGTGGAAGATATTATTACAATGCTAAATAAATTTCAATTTTATAGGTCGTCAAAATATCAGATATGCAAAACGGCAAAAAACTTGTTTAAAAAAACAAATTCTGTACTAATATTTTTAGAGTTTCTAACGTTTCAACTTAAATCTAACAATATTACGTCATTGTTTTGTGTGTACAGGTTCTGCTGAGAGCGGCCAAGAGAAACAACTTCCAGATCGTCAAGAAGATCATGATGTGCGGCGTCTTCCTTGAGGAGCCACACGACTACTTCTGCGCATGCGCTGATTGCACTGATGGGAGGCGGGAGGATTTCAAGGTTTGGTGGGGTGGGGATGGCGCTCACTTTCTGAGTGATGAGACTGGAGATATTAGTTTAAAGGGGGGGGGGGGTATCAGAGATGGTAGGTTTCTTCTGTAGCCCTGAACGTCCATGTAAGTACAAATGTTCAAAAACTGTTCTTAAATGTTCTTAAATATGTCTTTGTTGGCACGTTCTTTCAAACATTGTTCCATAATTTTAGTTCAGCTGATTCAAAGAAGCGCACGCCAAGGGAATACCTCCTTTACAAGATCTTTCGGAAGTGACTGAAGAATGTAGAAGAAAGAAGCCACTTTAGATATATATGTGGGTTATGTGTGTGTGTCATCGGATTTCGGTACTTAACTTTTTGGTCAAACGGTCAATGTTTGTACAAACGTGTCTAACAGGTGTACACAACTCGGAGACTGGACACATTCACTGCTTTGGCCAGTCCGGCATACATCGCATTGACCGCAGAGGACCCCATTCTGTTCGCCTTCAATCTCAGCAGGAAGTTTCGGCGGCTGGCCGAGATTGAGGGGGAGTACAAGGTGAGCTCAGGTGTAAACGTGGTTTTCATGTTTAAGGTATGGTGTCTCTTTCAAGAACTGTTTCAGTTAAAATGTTTATACATGTTATAGCTTATAACAAACTGAAACGTTCAAATTGCTCGGGGCAATATAAATATTTAAAAATATATGATTTAACACCTCTAATTGTCACTCATGGGAAATAAATTCTACTATTGACGACATACAATAGCGGTTTATTAAAATAGATTATTTTAGACGGTGGTAATAACTTTGATTGAAAAAAATGTCAGACGAAAGGGAAGAGGGATGTTTTAGGTAGAAATTTTTAACATTGGTCTTAAGAGAGAGAACCACGATTTAGCCACTTGATAGCGGTAGCTTTGTCTTGCACTCTCGAACAAAATTTTGCTCATATGCTCAGCCCCACTGAAATATTTGTGTGTAGACACCATAATTTAGAAACATTTTATTTTATTATAATGATGCCTGTTTTTCTATTAATAATCGTCATTCTCGGCGCTGTAGACCATTAGACCATGTAGGAGGGCCCCCGTGCCTCCTCACTTTGGATCTTTCAAACACGCAAATACTCGGCCCACGACCGGATCTCCAGCTGCTGGAGCTCATTCTCTGTTTCATTCATCTAAAACTTGACCGGCCTGTTGGCTTCAGTACATTTTTTTCTATAAGGCATATGTTAGTAACAGATTTCAAGTAGAGTTAAATCGTGAATAAAAATCTGGTATCATTTATTTCACTCTAGCTGTATTTTATTTCCTTTCGGTTTTTTTAATTTAGATTTTGAGACAAATAAACGTAGTTATTGGATTCATAAATTTCTGATTCTTTAATATTGCGTTTCCCTGGACTTGTTCTTCAGTTTACTAGAATAGTCTTTGGCTCTACATGGCTTTTTCTTCACATTACTTCGATAGCATGAACGATTGTGTCAATGATCGAACAATATTCTGACTTTTATTTGATCTTTTTTCTTTTTCCAAAAGCAAATTTACCTGCAATTGGACTCACAAGTGCAGAACTTTACCTTGGCCCTTTTGGATCAATGCCAAAGCTCAGACGAGGTTAAGGCCATTCTCAGCGGCAAGTCCAAGCCCAGGGACTTCTACGACGATTCGGGGGGAGGCGATCAGGCGGAACCTGAAAACGGTGGTGACGGTGGTGGGGATATTCTGCCCCTTGTATACACGGCGGTCAGGATGGAACAGAAGAAGGTCAATAGCATAGCTGTGCTGTTACCGCTCGAGTTATCCAACCCTAACACAGGGCCAGACTCAGTAATGGGATCCTCGGAGGGGACAGTCCGGGGGTTTCGAAGCACGTGCCAAAAAAATAATAAATGTCGAAACCAATAAATAACGAAGCCGTAAAAATCAGTAGGGGAGAGGGGCCACGGGGGAGGCATCTCGCCATACCTTACCCATAATGCATGAGCGGCATCCTATTGTGTACTCCAGTGAGTAAATATGGCGATCACGGGCAGATAAATGCCATTATACAATAACTCTGGCCCTTCGGTGTTTTATGATAATTGTCTCCCCACTCACCACGCAACTTCATTATTTCACTAATAAAAAAATTCCATATAGCATTTGATGGCTAATTGCAAGGCTGCAGAATAAAGTGAGTGACATTTATCTCATAAAATCAAATATAGTGGTAACTCATAATTCATGCTACGAAATTAATAAACAGATTAAAAATGTTCGCGGTGCAAACGTATTGATAAAAGCTAAAGTAGCATTACATTAAAATACCGCCCCTAAACACTGTTCCAAAATACTCCCGCAAATACTTGCTCTAAGACTTTAAGTGCTACCCCATAAAATTGACCCCAAATACTACCCAAAAATCTCCCACAAAAGGCTGACCGAAATTCTTCATCAAATATGTCTAACAAAAACAATCCCCTCACATACAAAAAACTTGGTTGACCTTCATAATAACATACAGCGTGCTTTGGGAAATATAGCCTCACTGTCGTTTCATATAAATATGCACCCACGGCAGCGACTCAGACATGGGGATGAAAGGCTAGCGGCATTTCAGTTAATTGGTAGGGATTAATGGTAATTGGAGCTCCGTGGTGCTAAGAATAAAGCCAGAGCTGGAATAGTTCGTGCATGAGATGGCAAGCAATGCTAACACTACTGGACAAGATACTGGCAAACAATGCTAGCACTACTGGACAAGATACTGGCAAACAATGCTAACACTACTGGACAAGATACTGGCAAGCAATGCTAGCACTACTGGACAAGAGACGGCAAGCAATGCTAACACTACTGGACAAGAGACGGCAAGCAATGCTAGCACTACTGGACATGAGACGGCAAGCAATGCTAACACTACTGGACAAGAGACGGCAAGCGCGATAAAATGCACTTACGATAAAGGGAATTCTATTTGAAGAATTTGGCTTAATAATTATACATCCTTTATAATTATTTATACTAGGGCTGCGTAAATTAACGATTAATTTCTCGATTACTTGTTAAAAATTTTAATGATTAAATAATTTTTTTAAAAGATTAATCGACCCATTACAAATTATTGGAAGTCAAAAAGTAAAAAAAAAAAAAGTAATAATAATAAATAGCGGGGGAAAAATAATAACAAATTTCCTGACGATTACACGAACATTTTTGTTTTAAACTATTGACTAACAAGAATGCTCAAAATGTTGACAAAGTTTGCCTACCATGGTTCTAACACTTCGCCTACTTATTAAACCAAATGAAAAGCGTATTAAGCTAATTACACTAACGGAGTCTAACTGAGAGATAAAATATGACGACAGCTCTTCTGATGAATTACTTCGTTAAAAAAATGAAGATGAAAGTTCCTGAATCCATTTACCCTCTACAGTGGTGGAAACTTAATGAACGCTGATATCCGCAATTTCATTCCTTGCCATGACCGTTGTGTGCATACCAGTTACCTCAGTTCCATGTGAATGATTGTTCAACTATGCTGGTTATATTGTCATTTTGACCCGCTCATCACTTGAGCCAAATAATGTCAACACACTTGTCTTTTTGAGTAGTTAGTTTAGAGATGACATATAGAGTAGACATTACAGTGTTATTTAGACTTTCAACAAGAACTTTTAATAAATGTTACTTATGACGTCATAGATTGACACTTTTTGCTTTAATCGAAATTAATGATTAATTAATCGTTACTTTTTCAACGATTTAAGGTCCAATATATATACATAATTTTTTTTTAATTCTCTATATTAACTCGTGGCGTCTGCTTGATTGCTTGCTCGCCGAAAAAACTTTGGATCAATTTTAACCCACTTCTCGTATGATAGCGAGCTGAAATGTTGCAGGCAAACTCGTGCCGATGATTATAATGATCTATCGAAATTTCAGATTGATTGAATATACTGCAATTAAATTAATGAATTTTTAGATTATCTATATAGATTTCTATGTAGCATGTTAATTTTTGTGCTAGAGTGTGACAGTGCATATCTGTCCCACGGTGCGCATTATGTTAAACAGGTTTTTATAACCCTTTCCCGTGATCAAATCGAGCTGAAATTTAGCAGGGAGACCGTAGAAGTTTATTTTTGTACTATAAATCATTTACATTTTTAAGACATAACTAAAAAAATTATTTTCGGATTGTCGTGCGATGCGTATTATAATGAACATTCTTTTATTTATGTCTGGTTTATAAAAGATTTATACTCAAAAACTTTGTTTTTTACGTTTTTTTTAATCTTTAAATTTTTATTACGATTTTTCTAAGGAATTTCGTAACTTTACAACGTTTGGTAAATATTTCAGTTTTATCTGTACCCAATATTTGTTTGTTTGTTTGTTTGTTTCATGACCCCATTTTATTATTTTTTATTATGAGACCAGAATTTCATAAAGTATTTATCGTGGCATGCTAAAGATGAAATTTAATTTAACCCTTAAAAAGTTTATTCTAATTTCATGTATTTGTTACATAATATAACTTGATGAAATAAGCTGATGAAATGAAGATGAACACCGTTGGTCTTTCCTGATAACACTATTGACGAATAATGACAATAATGGGGATACTATAGTATAATATTTTTCATGTACCACAATTTGTCATTTCCTATGTCAAAAGTATAAAATGACCTATTCACTTCATTAATATTCTTATCCAGATCAAATTCCGTCTCACAGTTTTCACCTTGAATGATTTGTTACATTTCAACGAATTAGAACCCCCCCCCCCCTCAACATACCTGTATATGCACGTAAAAAACATATAAGAAAACTATCACACTACTAAATTACTGTGATTCCCATTTGTAGAAACCATAAAACGAATGAGAATTTTGTTACAGTAAAGTAAACCAAACAAAACTCTACAACACTTCACTAATCTTCCATTCTTCCACACCCCTTCCCCATCCCCCAACAACAGTTTGTGGCCCACCCTCAGTGCCAGGCTCAGATTGGCGAGATGTGGTACAGCGGCGTGCCCTTCCTGAGGTACCTCAACAGGTTCACCTACCTCATGCTGGCCATACCCCTGGGCATTGTCTGCTGCCCCATCCTCTCATTCATCTACCTGGTCTCGCCATGGGCCAAGGTGAGTAGGCCGTGATTGCGACATGGGAGAAGTTCATGTTGGGTAGAATAACAAAGACGCCCCATCTACTCCATTAAAATATTTTTTTTAATGCATCATGTTAACTGATTATATCTTATAAACAAACAAACATTGTTCTGAATTTTTTATGACTTTTTTAATCGAGGGGCTGTCTTAATACGTAAACAACAGCCAACATTGTATGTAGACATATCCATATGTGGAATTTATTACAGCTTGCATAGGAAAACAATTTTATCCATAATTTAACATCTCTAAGAAGAAAAATGTTCACTCCTTATTTAGCGTATTCAAACGCGTTTATCCCCCGCCCTCAATCCCAACAGTGAAAGCCACAATGGAAAACTGAATATAGTGTCTTACAGATTTCCTCTCAGCGCCCCCAATAGTTGGGACTTAGGGAGGGATAAATGTCATAAGGTTTTTATTTCTATTTTCCACTCTTAACCAATGTTTTGTTCCCATATTTTTTTTAACCCGAGAGACTTCGACTATCGGAACTAGATCACTTTAGAAAGAAACGTTTATTTATCTATTTAGCACAAACGGACAAGATTGCAATGGTCATGGAAACAACGTGCACTTACTGTGCGTTTTGAAATCCATTTCTTCTATTCGTGTCTCTCGTTTATAACGTACGCGAGCACCACATCCCTCAAATGTTCACAGGTCTCACGCATCGTCAACACGCCCCTGATGAAGTTCCTCTCCTACACCTGTTCGTACCTCACCTTCCTCATCCTCATCATCGTGGCCAAGCTCTACTTCCGTCACTACATGGACAGTTTTACCTGCGACACACCTGAGACGTTTGCCTACGTCATTATGCTCATCATTTTCATGTGGATATCAGGTGGTACTTTATATATTCCAATCACTATCTAACCTTAAACCTATGTACACTAAACCTATCTACCTTATAACCCTATATACACTAGTTCTATCTACCCTGTAACCCTATTTTCTCTAATTCTATTTACACGGAACCTATGTTCAATAACCTTACACTACGTACACTAACCCATCTACATGAAACATATGTACTCCTAATCTAATTATATTAACAATAACAATATCCGACTTAACACCGTGTACATTGAACGCAATTAATTTGCTTTCATATGATAACCAATCCGTTAGTTAGAGACGTGTTTGTTATGATGACGTTGTTTGAGCATGGACATGACTGAGTTGGTACACTTTGATTTGTCGCCTAGTGATGTATGGCGAATGTTATTAAAATACAGTTGTTACACAGACCTCGGACTGGTGACTTGTATTTAGCAGTGTTGATGTACAGTTAGAGTATTTCATGGTGCAGAAGTGCTTCATAGAGTATTACGTGGTGTCAGTGCTTCATAGAGTATTACTTGGTGTCAGTGCTTGATAGAGTATTACTTGGTGTCAGTGCTTCATAGAGTATTACATGGTGTCAGTGCTTCATAGAGTATTACTTGGTGCAGAAGTGCTTCATAGAGTATTACTTGGTGTCAGTGCTTCATAGAGTATTACATGGTGCAGAAGTGCTTCATAGAGTATTACTTGGTGCAGAAGTGCTTCATAGATTATTACATGGTGTCAGTGCTTCATAGAGTATTACTTGGTGTCAGTGCTTCATAGAGTATTACATGGTGCAGAAGTGCTTCATAAAGTATTACTTGGTGTCAGTGCTTCATAGAGTATTACATGGTGCAGAAGTGCTTCATAGAGTATTACTTGGTGTCAGTGCTTCATAGAGTATTACATGGTGCAGAAGTGCTTCATATAGTATTACTTGGTGTCAGTGCTTCATAGAGTATTACATGGTGCAGAAGTGCTTCATAGAGTATTACTTGTATTACTTGGTGTCAGTGCTTCATAGAGTATTACATGGTGCAGAAGTGCTTCATAGAGTATTACTTGGTGTCAGTGCTTCATAGAGAATTACATGGTGCAGAAGTGCTTCATAGAGTATTACGTGGTGTCAGTGCTTCATAGAGTATTACGTGGTGTCAGTGCTTCATAGAGTATTACATGGTGTCAGTGCTTCATAGAGTATTACATGGTGTCAGTGCTTCATAGAGTATTACATGGTGCAGAAGTGTTTCATAGAGTATTACGTGGTGTCAGTGCTTCATAGAGTATTACATGGTGCAGAAGTGCTTCATAGAGTATTACATGGTGTCAGTGTTTCATAGAGTATTACTTGGTGTCAGTGCTTCATAGAGTATTACTTGGTGTCAGTGCTTCATAGAGTATTACTTGGTGTCAATGCTTCATAGAGTATTACGTGGTGTCAGTGCTTCATAGAGTATTACTTGGTGTCAGTGCTTCATAGAGTATTACGTGGTGTCAGTGCTTCATAGAGTATTACTTGGTGCAGAAGTGCTTCATAGAGTATTACATGGTGTCAGTGTTTCATAGACTATTATTTGGTGTAAAGCATTCCGGATATTTTTGACTTGGACACACGCCTAAATCAGAGCAAGATAAAAAAGCCCCCAAAGCTGCCACAAATGTGTCGTTACAAAGCGCCGCAACCCATCAACAAGAAACACGACTCCTACAATTACCCGTTTCCCTAATATTAGGAGCACAGTCAATTTATCTAATTCTAAAATAGTACATGTTTTTCCTTTAATTAAGTCAAACAAAATCTAGTATTTAATACGGCAGTCATTTTTCTCTAAGGTCTGATATTTGAAGAATGTAAACAAATATTTTCTGCTGGCGCCAGAGATTATTTCGCCTCGTTTTGGAACATCATCGACAGCGCCATGTTGAGTCTTCTGCTCGCATCGTTTGTACTGGAGTTGGTGACGCCCATGAGGCTGTACAAGGTAAGACGGTACCACCGGGTAAATTATATTACTAAGTCTGATGCCTTCTAACAGAGCTGTCAATAAAACTCTTTCCCCATGGCCAAACCTTACACTATTGACCTTGACCCCTTTTCCCTCCAGATCGCCTGGCACGAGAGTGAGCCGCTGACCACCAGTCTCCCGACGACGCTTTACTACCAACCTGGGAACGTCTCCAGCGTCATCGACTTTAACATCCACGCCCCTGTGTCAGACCAGACGCATACATCATCAATCTGTGAGCAGACGAGGAGGGCGGCGGCCATTGCGGACTCGGATTTTTGCAATGATTTCATAGGAACCATCCAAGGTAAACACGGCATGGCGCTATCATCAGGTCTGGTCTTGGGCGGGGGGGACGATGGTCAGTCCGACTGATCTTATATTTTTTACATATCACAGAAGCCAGAAGCTCCATCTATACAGAAACATAATCAGTCTTATGCGTATCGATGTCCAATATTGCATTTTTATTAGAGTTTTCAATGTGTGTTGGATTTCCTGAGTTTTTCAGGAAAGAAAGGATGATTTGTTGTGTTCTTGCATGTGGAACAAGAAAACTCTTTTTATCCACACATCTATCAGATGTCTGAGTTTTATTAGATAGATGTTCTGTGTAACTCAAATTAGAACCTACAGGCTGTTATAGTATAATTACGTTGATCTTTTGTCTTCTATATTTTAGTTTTTAATTGATGTAACTTCTTTTTTTTTCAATCTTGAATATTCTCAAATATTAAATGTGGCTGTTCTTTTTTTTTTTTAAATTTTTTCTAATTTATTAGTTTTCTTCGATAGCTAGGCCCCATACAGAAGATGCATATTCTAGCGTTGGTCTGACTAAAGTATGATAACATTTTCGTTTGTAATCTTCATATAAACCTTTGTAAAAGTATCTTTGTCTAAAGCCTTTAGTTATGTTGGACATTTTAATTATTGCAGGAATATCTGGATTCCATTCCATATTTTTTCATTTATTATTAATCAGGGCAACTTAGTATCTTTAGATTATCTGTTTCCAGTGAACTAAATAGATTACATTTATTTCCTTCTATTTACTTATTACTTTTTTGGTGAATTTTGATCATTTTTAAATCCTTTATAATAACTTGTCGTGTCTGAGCCGGGCGGGCGACCGACCGACCGTGCGACCTTGCCGAAAAAAGTTTGGATCAATTTTTAACCCACTTTCTCGTAAACTGGCGAGCTGAAATTTTGCAGGCAGACTCATGCCATTGATTAAAAGTATGTATCGAAATTTCAAATCGATCGAATGGACAGTAATTGAAGTATTGAATTTTAAAATTATTTTATTTATCTCTTTATCTCATGTTAATTTTTTTTAGATATAGTGTTGTGGTGCGTAATATGTTCAAAAACCTTTCATTTAGCGCAATAAGGTGCGCATTACATTGACATTACTTTTTAAAAATATATTCACGATTGGTGCGCATTATATTAAGCACGTTTTACGAGACATATCTAGAATTTTGTATTTTCGGATTGTTTTGCCCTGCGTACTATGATGAACATTCTTATAGTTATGTCTCTTATATAAATGATTTATTGTGAAAAACTTGATTTTTTACTGGGGTTTTTTTTAATAAGCATTAATTCCAATTTTTATGATCCGCTAAATCATAACGCGATTTTGTTTTGTCGGAGGGAATAAATAGACGTCAGATGTTAACAATTGACCGAAACTCTAAATGTTATGAAAATCTTACAGAGTAAAAAGAAACTCAATAATTTAAGGATGATGAGCGAAGCAAAAACCATTTACATTTGAGAAATGTATATGAAATGATAAAATTAATGGACAGCAGAGAAGTTTGAATAAAAATTTCATCACGAAAATGGCGCCTTCAAGAATTATAATAACTATTGGGGAAAAAGTATGGTTCAAATTAATAACTCTGACTTTTCTCCCACACCTTCCCTCACCAATCAGTCGTTTGGGAGCCCGCCTGGGTGCCTGACCCGGAACTTCTCTCTGACGTACTCTTCAGTCTCGGGATGATCTTCAGTGTCAGCAGGTTCTCTTTCATCATGCCGGCCAATGAGGCACTGGGCACCATGCTGGTGTCTTTCAGGTAGGGCATCATTCATTATACTGAGCACCATGCTGGTGTCTTTCAGGTAGGGTATTCATTCATAATACTGGGCACCATGGTAGTGTATTTCAGGTAGTACATTATTTTATCATACTGGGCACCATGGTGGTGTATTTCAGGTAGGCCATTCATTCATCATACTGGGCACCATGGTGGTGTATTTCAGGTAG
>MUZC01002318.1:523011-551131 GCA_002072015.1 Radix auricularia | reverse complement strand
TATTGATTTGTTTATTTATTTATTTATTTATAAAACGCGATAGATATCTACGGATTTAAATGTATGTTCAATATAATACGCACCGCGCGACAGACTATCACTACTAGCATAAACATTTAAATGTTAAATAGACATATAGATTATAAAGAGATAATCTAAAAATTAATCATTTTAATTACAATACATTCGATCGATATAAAATTTTGATAGAATGCATTGTTCAGTGACAAAAGTATATCTGCAAAATTTCAGCTCGATGGGTTTCCGGAAAATGTTTTTTTATCGGCGGTTGGGTGGGAGGGTGGGCGAGATCACTACAAGACGGTAAAGTTTATACAAGGGATTTTTTAAGTTGAAAACTGAATTTATTTAGTACCTTATAGTCTAATAATAGTGTGGTTCTATTAAAGGAGTATCGTTTAAAAATACAGATAATAGTAATGACTGTAAGACCCCTGAGATGTTCTCTATATCTCTCTGTCCTGCTTCAATCCCAGGTCTCTAGGGGCAGCTACTGTTGGATTTTATCTGTACGGCATCTACGTCTTCTGTACCACAGTGGTGCTCCTCAACCTGCTCATTGCCGTCATGTCCAACACATTCCAAGAAGTACAGGTGAGTGCATCAGAGATGGGCTTCCAGGTAGGACAGGTGAGTACATCAGAGATGATCTTCCCGGTAGTACAGGTGAGTACATCAGAGATGGGCTTCCCGGTAGTACAGGTGAGTACATCAGAGATGGGCTTCCAGGTAGGACAGGTGAGTACATCAGAGATGATCTTCCAGGTAGTACAGGTGAGTACATCAGAGATGATCTTCCCGGTAGTACAGGTGAGTACATCAGAGATGGGCTTCCAGGTAGGACAGGTGAGTACATCAGAGATGGGCTTCCAGGTAGGACAGGTGAGTACATCAGAGATGATCTTCCCGGTAGTACAGATGAGTACATCAGAGATGGGCTTCCAGGTAGGACAGGTGAGTACATCACAGATGGGCTTCCAGGTAGGACAGGTGAGTACATCAGAGATGATCTTCCCGGTAGTACAGGTGAGTACATCAGAGATGATCTTCCCGCTAGTGCAGGTGAGTACATCAGATATGGGCTTCCGGGTAGTGCAGCTGCATGAGTACATCAGAGATCTTCTAGGATGAGCATGTGAATACGTTAGACATGGTCTTCCAGGTATGTGCAGGTGACTTTCAGAGATAATCTTCCAGGCAGTACAGGTGAATATACCTAGATGGTGAGATGGAAATGTTGATCGTAATAGACTGGATGACTTAACAGTGACATGTCAGGAATATCCCTCTTATAAGCACAGACTAACCATTATAATATGGTTAGTGAATAGTTTCAGTGCGTGATTTTATTTTACATAACGACGGACAATAAAAACAGGATTGGTCAATTAATGAGCTCACACGAAGTAAATAATATTGACCAATAGAAAAGTTCAGACTTTGGACAGAATGGCCAATTGATAAGTTGAGACCATTGACAAAACTGACCAGTAAATAAGGTGGCTAACAATGTTGTGATGTTCCAGGACGAGAGGGATGTCGAGTGGAAGTTTGCCCGCACAGAACTCTGGCTGGCGTTCATAGAACCTGGGACGCCAGTGCCGCCCCCTTTCAACATTGTGCCCAGTCCCAGGCTCGTGTGGAAGGCCGTCATGTGGCTGTGCAGGAGGTCAAAGTTCAGACATTTGCTGCCGCACGAGGGCAAGAAAGTCCGCTACGTGGCTGTACAGGTGAAGATCTCAGTGGAGGTCAAAGCTTGTCGGGGATCAAGATGGGTTTCGGTCCAAACTTGTGGGATTCAGGGTGGGTGGAGGTCAAGGCTTGTGGGGGTCAGGGTGGGTTGAGGTCAAGACCTGTGAGGGTAGGTGCGGGTGAAAGTCACAACTTGGGGGGGTAAATGCGGGTGAAGGTCAAGACTTGTGGGGGTTGAGTTGGTTGGAGGTCAAGACTGGGGGGGGTAGAGTGGGTGGAGTTCAAGATTTGTGGGGTCAGGGCGGGTGGGGGTCCATTTTGTGGGAGTCAGGGTGGGTTGATGGTCAGACTTGTGGGGGTCAGGGTGGGTTGACGTCAAGACTTGTGGGGGTCAGGGTCGGTGAAGTTTAAGACTTTTGGGGGGTGAAGGTGGGTGGAAATGCGCAAAGGTCGAACTATATTTTGGTACTTACTAAATATGTTTCAATTAATTGATTATGTATAATCACAGAGACCTCTGAAATGGTGCGTGATTCGTGTATGTATGTGTGTAGTGTTGGGGACGGGGTATTATTGTCTGGAATCATTTTAAACAGGCATTATGTCAAATTTAAAACAAAGACAATTTTAAAACAACAAACACAGTTAACTTACCAATGTCTTCAAGCTGAGTTATAACTAAATTTTATTTAGTAGAAAAGTATGGTGAAAGGGATTTTTTAAATTTTTAATTTCATCAAATTTTCGAAATGTATGTCTTTTTTTTATTAAAAAAATGAAACATTTTTTCATTTGCCTACAAGAAAAAATTAGATAAAGTACTTTATGTTGGAATTACAGGCTAATTACTTACATTTATCATGGTGACAATAAAATAACCAACTCTATCAATGCACCAAATCAATGTTGAAGAGAAATGTTTTAAAATGCTCGATGAACTGTTTGTTTTCTTTCTCTTCCGATGTGTTTTGTGTCTTTATAAAATAGCTTAAATAGAGTTTATGTGTAAAATGTTATCCACACTCACAGATAGATTTATATCTTGAGGTTTCCTCGTCTTTTATTCAACTGAAGTATTTCACAACAAAAAAATTCCATATACGAGCTTTTAGATATGTAACTTTCAAAAATGTTTGTTTAACTTTTTTTATTTATTCCACACCCTATATCGCATTTAAAGCCTGTATCTAGGAATGAACTGTAGTAGTATCAAGCATGTCAATATTCATTTATTCAACTACGCTTATCATTTTATTTTCAACCCCAAACATCTTATCTTCTATCCCCCCTTACACCCCTCTATGTTTGACTTATGTATCTGACTATACCTAACACCTGCATGTTCACCCAACCCGCCTGCACCTTGCACTGTCGGCTCCAAAATTACAGACGGGAAGTAACTTCGAGCTGCAGGACATGGAGGAGGCCAAGAGTGAGTCTTCGATAGAAGGTCGCTACACGCGGAACGTGAGTACATGTCATGTGATGTGTTGTTGTCATGGCGACAACAGTGGTCTTGGACATGTCTTACAACGACACGACATTTTTTTCCCAAGGACACATGCACTCTATCGAGTAGCACACAGACTGTAGTCCCAATCATATAACATTCAAACTAGAGTCAAAATTATGTAACATTCAGACTAGAGTCAGAATTATTTAACATTCACTCAAGCGTCCAAACTATAGTCAGAATTTGTAACATTTAAACTAGAATTCAAACTAGAGTCCAAAACATGTAACATTGACATTATTAGAGTCTAAAACATTTAACATTGGACGCTTCTGTGGAACCCCATGTCAAATTTTAAAAGAAATTTTTCGAACTTCTCATTTTAATGTACGTCCTTCTCCAAAGAACAATTACAATGTGACTAATCTGACGCATTTGACATTATGAGTTGTGGATTGCATAATTAATAATCGATACTTAAACGTCATACACGTTAAAACTCACCATAGAAGTTTGTCAGAGCTCAAATTTTGTCCCTATACTTTCTTTCTTTTTTTTTAAACATATTTTCTGCAACCATATTTTCTACTGCTAACCCCAGTTTGGCTTAAAATATTATGTTTTTACATTCTTTTTTAATATTTATTTTAAAAGTTATGTATATATTGGACCTCGATATTTTCCCATAAAATGCCTGATATTCGTATTAGTTAGGGTATCAGCTACTGTTCATAACACCACTACTTAAGCCTAATTATTATCAAAACTCACCTTGAGTCTACCCAGTGCTCTCCCTTGAATGGCAGGAAATTACCTCTGAGTTTAGAGATCCACCAACAGGCTTCGGTTTAAATTCTCATTCCAATCGTATAGAGTAAACGATAACTGCGGAGATGAGCGAGTACTTTGTTCTTGCAGGATGTTATGTGTCTTCTCGTGCGGCGATACGTCCGACAAGTGGAGCGCTTGAAGATTGAAGGAGAGGACGGTGAGAAAAGTAAGTGTCCGGCGATATCGCTAGTGTCCAGTTGCTATTTTTTTTCCTAAGGTTAACCCCAAATCTTTGTGCTAATTTACTCCCTGTTGAAAAACCAAAGATAATAATAATTTGATAAATTACAAAGCGCAGTACCCCAACAAGCAGCTGGCATCATGAAGCTTCCCATAAAACAGCAATTCATTTAATATCAATATTAACATATCATAACACGATAATAGTGCACCATAACTACACTTATAAGAAAGAATGTTACCCGATTTTCCCCCAATATATCCGTAGCATACTTCAATCTGATCAACATCGGAGGATCTGTATACTTATGCACTACCAGAATATGAAACCGTATCCCAATGTATCCTGTCCTTGTAGTTATAATCAGGGTAGGGTGATAAGCGATGCATGGGTAACTAAATAAATTCAAATGAAAATATAATGTGAAGATGGAGGTGATCAGTAACAAAACAACGATGTTTAAAATAGTTTGGCAACTCCGAAACCCAGGACAAAGGGAGTTTCAAACCCCGTGTGCATACAAGTTAGCATGGATTTGGTGTGGAGGAAAAAAAAGTAGGAACAATTTTTATCTGCTTTAAATTAACGAACGATCTGCAAATGACTCTTTAAATACAATACGTTGCCAGTCTGTCTGGAAAAGTAAAATTCTAATAATTTTTTACACCTTGAGTTGAGTGTGAATGTAGAAAATATGCCAATTGTTGTACGTGAAATTATTGTTGATGTGAAAGTTTTTCTGTCAAATGTTTCTTATAGGTCCTATGTTTCTTATACGTCCAATGTTTCTAGTAGGTCCAATGTTTCTTTTAGGTCCAATGTTTCTTGTAGGTCCCAATGTTTCTTGTATGTCCAATGTTTCTTGTAAGTCCAATGTTTCTTGTAGGTCCAATGTATCTTGTAGGTTCAATGTATCTTGTAGGTCCCAATGTTTCTTGTAGGTCCAATGTCTCTTGTAGGTTCAATGTATCTTGTAGGTCCAATGTCTATTGTAGGTTCAATGTATCTTGTAGGTCCAATGTTTCTTGTATGTCCAATGCCTCTTGTAAGTCCAATGTTTCTTGTACGTTCAATGTTTCTTGTAAGTCACAGTGTTTCTTGTAGGTCCCAGTGTTTCTTGTAGGTCCCAGTGTTTCTTGTAGGTCCAATATTTATTAAATGCCCAATGTTTATTTTAGGTCCAAAGTCTAATGTTTCTGTAACATAATTTGAATAGTTCTAATGAAAACTTAATTCCCGTCCCCTCCCCCCGATCTTATCAGCATCCAGTGATGAAATGATCAGACGCCTGATAGAAAGGTTGGGGGCGAAGGTCGAGAAGAGGTTAGACGACCTCCAGCACAAGGTAAGTCGCCTTGAGAAGGAGATGGACGTGGTCAAGGTGGACGGCAGCAAGACGCAGACACTACAACAAGACCACCTCAATCGATTCGTCGAGTATTCTGAGAGGAAAACATCAGTGGTGAGTAGACATCGGATTGTTGGGTGGGGAGAGGGTAGGGGGAGGGGCAGTGGCGGATTTAGCTATAGGGCAGGGGGGCGGGTCGCCCCCCCGCGCACCTGTTCGGTCTAAAATGGCTCCCCCCTTAAGACGCCCTTAATGAACACTAAAAAGGTGTAACTAGAGCAGAAAAAAATATTGTTAACCACGAAACTTTTAATCAATCACTAAACTGCAATACGACAATATTGGCTTGCTAAATATCGTATTTCAAAACTGCAATATCTGGTTTGGTCAGTCAGGAGCGTCGCTAAGTGGAAAAGAATAGAGAAGCATTGAAACGTGTGACATTGTTTTAGAAAAACATAGGACACAGAGAACAATCTTGCTTTATTGATGGTAGTTGTAGAAATACTGGAAATTTTCGTTAAATGTTAAGTTTATTAGTCAACTATGATTCCACTTTAAACAGTCATCTAAAATTTAAAAAGAAAAATGAAATTTATTTAAGTAATGATGTGCAAATTCATTTAATTCAATCATTTGCACCTGAATTATCAGCAGCAATTGATAATAAAGTTAAGTCTTCACATTTCTTTTCTTTAATTATTGATTCAACCATTAATATATCTAAAATTCATCAGATGTCACTTTACATTCAGTTTTAAAATTAAGAAATGTTGAGGAAAGATTTATAGGCTTGTATGCTTTGGTAAACAGAACTGCTGCAAACCTGCATTTGCTTAGAAGATTCTAACGGAACTACACATTACAAAAGCGAAACATTGACATCACAATCTGTGGAGGAAAGGCATACGATGGCGCATCTGTGACGTCTGGAATTAAGAGTGGACTAAAAAAATTATCACCCAATGTTGTCCCCATGTTTTGACTTTGGTCACTATCGAAGCAATTTCTGTACACAGTAATGTACAGTTGTTGTTTTTTTGGCTCAGCTGAAAGGTTGTATGAATTCTTTACGTCTAGTTTACCACGTCTACATACTCTTAAAAAAGATCATAAATGTCAATATGAATTAACAGTAAAAACTCAGAAATGACTTTCTGATACAAGATGGTCAAGCCATAATCATGCAGTCGATGCAGTTGTTGAATCATTCTCTGCTATTCTAGCCACTCTAGAAGATATAAATTCAGGGAAATCAACATAACATAGAGGAAGTGTCGGAAGTCAGAGCAGAAGCTGTGGGACTATCTGTTTTAATAACAAATATTCTTTTGTTTTTTCTGATGCTATTTGTACAAAAGCTGGTTGATATTTTCGTGTTATCAAACCACTTGTAGCGCAAGAGTATTGACATTGCAATTGCAAAACGATTGATCGATGTTGGAAGAAATAAGTTTGTTGAAAAGAGAAGCGATCAAGCTTTTTAAAATTCTGAAAGTAGATGTCTAATCATCTATTAACGAAAATTGTTCCAAACTAGATGTTAAAAACAAAATTTAAAGAAACTCAAATTTGCAAAAAATAAAAGTATGGCAGGTGAACTTAGTAGAGATGAAAGGGCTGATGATCCAACTACTAGTTTTAAATCTGAAACATACTTCACTATCTTGGATACACTACTAAAATAAATAGATGATCGATTTAATGACTTTAGGGGCACAGCTATTTATTTCTATTGTATTGATCCATCAAAAATGTTGGAAGAAAATAAAGATTCTCTTTGAAGTTGATGCAAAATTTACAAACATATTAACCCTGAAGAAGCAATCGTTGAATAGTATACCTTCAAAGATTTGTATGCATCACAACGTCCATCACAACGTCCATCACTATCTACAACTAGTGAGCTACAACTTAAAGACTTTCTACCATTCTTGTTTGAAAAATAAATGGCATCAGGACTCCCTAATTTGTCAATACTCTATACAAATTTACTTGAATCTTCTTGGTAGCAATGATTGAAAATCATCAAAATTATTTGCGCTCAAAAATGAAAAACGAACGCCTGTCTGGATTGGCAATAATTTAAAATGAACATGAGAAATTTGACTTTGAATCAACGATAAATCGTTTCGCCTCACGTAGAAAGGAATTTAAATACGGCTCAGGGCTCTATAGAAATTCGCATAAATTAAGTTTCTTTCTTAGATAAAAAAAATATACTATTGAAATAAATATTATGTCACTATTTTGAAAACATATCTGTTTATATTGTTTCTTCTGTTTGTCTTGTTCGATGATTTGGACAATTTACTAAATTAGTTGGCTCATAATTATTATTTCTAGGGCTGCAGAAATTAACGATTAATTTCTCGAGTAATAATTAAAAATGTTTAAAGATTAAATTATTTTAACGATTAATTGACACATCACTTACAAATAATTGGAAGTAAAAAAAAANNNNAAAAAAAAAGTATATATAAACAATTTTTAAAAATAGCGCCTGATAAATAATGAATTTCCTGAAGATGACATGTACATTTTGGTTTTAAAATATTGACTGATGGGAATGTTCAAAATGTTGATAAAGTTTGCCTACTTATCAAACCAAATGAAAAGCGTATGAAGCTAATGGCAGTAATGGCGTTTGACTTAGAGACAGAAATGACGACAGCTCTTCTGATGAATTACTGCGTTACAAAATGGAGATGAACGTTCTTGAATCCATTAATCCAGTACAATGGTGGAAAGTTAATGAACACCAATATCTGATAATGTCATTCCTTGCCAAGACCGTTTTGAGCATACCAGTTACATCAGTTCCATGTCAATGATTGTTCAGTTCTGCTGGTTATATTGTCAATTAGACCCGCTCATCACTTGAACCAATTAATGTCAACACACTTTTGCGTAGTTGGTGAAAAGTTGATATACAAAGAAGACATTCCAGTGTTATTTAGATTTTTATCAGAACGTAAAATAAGTGTTAGTTATGACATCACAAATTACATTTTTTAGCTTTAATCGAAATTAACGATTAATTAATCGTTAATTTTTCAAAAGTTAATAATTAAATTTAAATTAATCGTTAACAGCCCCAGTATTTACCCAAAAATCTGTTTTTAGTAAAATTTTCGGCGCCCCCTGAAATTCTCCTCGCCCCCCCCCCCACGCAGACAAAGCTAAATCCGCCACTGGGGAGGGGGCTGGCGATGTCTTTATTGGTTTGTGTAGATTTTATATGTGATGGTTAAATTTTAGACAAAGATAAAGTACCCCTAATAGCCTAACAGTGCTGCCGCTTTGATGAATTCTCAATGTTAGTTTTGAACATTCGAACTACTTTTTTTGGCGTGTTAAGAATATTCATATTAACTACGTCTTGCATAAGAATATTCATATTTGCGTTCCCCTTTTGAAAGAAAAGCAACATTTGTATATATGTCCCATCCTTTTGGCAGTAATTTAATTTGAATATATGGGATGCTTTTCTGTATCTTGGGCAAGATGCTATAATTCATTTTTATTAATATATCTTTTTGTGTATCGTTATCCTAAGAAAGTTGGTGAACATGTAAATTTGTTCATTGGTGTTACTGTGATTAATTTTAGTTTTGGGGAAAAAATGGAAGCAAGAGGTTTATATTCGGGATGATATATGATAACACCATATGTTTTTATTTGGTATTTCTCTTGGACAAGTTTTTTTACAAATCCAAACTTCACTTAGGTCGGTAGTCTTAGCTTTGCTGATATGTACTAAAGAGTGGTATGTCTCGGGTGGTATAAAAGTGATGTTTACAAAGCCAAACCCCACGCAACAATTGTTACACAGTCCTGCATGCAAAACGTGTAAGTTAATATTATCTACTCAATGATTATGTGGTCTCACCCCCCCTCCACAGACTGACAAGTACGCCCACTTCTTGGACGAGGCCAAGCTCCAGATCTTGTCCAGAATGGACTCGGAGAGAATTCAGATGGAACGTGTCCTGGAGCATAGAGTGGGAACCCTTGCCAGGAAGCTGGACGAGAGCACACGTCTGCTGTCCCAGCAAGTGGACAAGCTCCAGGGCCTCAAGGGTCCAGGCTCGGCCCCGCAGTCTCCGTCAAGGATGAAATAGTTTGGGGTCATCTTCTGTCCATGCGGTTGTGTGGCGGGGTTTGGGTTAATCTTCTGTCCGTGTGGCTGCGTGGCGTGGTTAGGGTCATCATCTTTTGTTCGTGTGTTTGTGTGGCGTGGTTTGGGTTATCTTCTGTCGGTGTGGTTGTGTGGCGTGGTTAAGATTATCTTCTGTCCGCGTGTTTGTGAGAGTCACGTGGTTTTATGTGTAGAAATCATGAGTGTCGGTCTTGCCTACCGCATGTGTGTGTGTATGAGTTAAATATCCACTATATTTATATGGCATGAAAGCCACGTTCGTTGGAGAGTTACAAAGTTTATATTTACATTGATTTAAGTCATGTGTACCATAAATGAAGGGAGCTTTTTCTGAGTTTGTGCGGAGTAGATGACTTCTCTATGTACTTTGATTCTGTCTTGATGTTTGGCACTACCAGGTATTAGTATTACTATCGTTAGCCTAATACATAGAAAAATATTTTGAGTACTCAAAAACTGTATACCAGTCTTTTTTCTGAATTACAAATTTTTAGGGTATATGATTTCACAAACCTTCTTTTACAAACATTTAATTCATTAATTAATTACCCATCAACTATAAAAAGCGAATTACACGTGAGTTTTAGTAAGTTATGACACATAGACATAGACTAACAAAAATATAACTGAGCATGGGAATGTTAATTAAATTCATTCTGTTGTTAGCCCATCGTGATTGACGAGGACTATTCTCAGCACATTGACCATAAGATTTGCCAGCTTGGTATGTCCTTGGGTGGCATTTTAGACATACTCTTGCCAGGCTACACGTTCCGAAATTTACAGGGAGCCTAAACGCTTCCGCTTTACCGACGACAGGTGGTCGGGGTGTCATAAGGAAGGCTTCAAACACGGTCCTTCCTGGCCCGTCATCTGGACTTGAAATCCTGTTGCCTGTTGGCCTCACAAACGGTATCACAAAGAGCCGGGGAGTTGGTCGCCGACTGCTGTCTCCCATCAACAAAAAATAGTTCTTATCATTTAAATATCGCATTGAATGGGGAGGGGGGGTCAAGATTATGAAACATGTCCTCTCATTTAGACCAAATAAACTTTGAATTTTTTTTCGTTTGCTTTAATTACTGATGACGAACTTCAGGTATTGCTCCTCAGCAAAGGAAATAACCCAAAACAGTGGAAACTAGAAATAATAAGGTGGTTATGTCCCTTGTATCAAAGGTTCTTTCAGCAGAGGATACAATGGATTTTATTTCAACAACTAGAACGCCCTGAGCCATATATATGCTGTCAGTTCCCCCAATAATAATTATCTCCCCTTTAACTTTCCTTTCCCATCAGTCGTAGAGAAAACGGGAATCTTGACAATTTTGGCTAAAAACCTCATAATACTCATGCAAAGATTTGGTGAATAGCTGTCCTAGAAAGTAATATAATTACTAGTAGCATATTTTTATGTGTAAAATGCCCTATTAGTATTAGTCTCCGCTGACCAACACACGAAACTGTTACTTCCTTTCTTTTTAAACGCTTACCCCAGGCATTTAGATCGCAAAAAAAAAATATTTAAAAATTACACAAACTTTTTTATTCTACATAAAAAAATTAAATAAAACAAGCGCCATTTTATTCGTTACAATAGCGCAGTAAAAGATAAGCCCACGTGTGCAAAACATGTTTACACGGCGTCGTCAAGTGGTCATCTCATTTTAGACACACAAAAAAACAACCCCCCTTACCTCCCACCACAACCAACTCCCCCACCCCTCTCACACCCAATCTTTTAAAAAAAACGTGATGCTTGTTTACATAACATCTGAACTATTGCCGATTCTCAACGCAAAACTGTCGGTGGACACAAAGACAAAAAGATCACCAATAAATATAACGTAATGTGGCGCTGTACAAGTTTCTGTCCAGCAGTAAATCGGTATGTTCTGTGCTGAAGAATTTTTAACATTGGTGTCACCCAGTGCTGTAACTCATGGTGTCACCCAGTGCTGTAGCTCATGGTGTCACCCAGTGCTGTAGTTCATGGTGTCACCCAGTGCTGTAGCTCATGGTGTCACCCAGTGCTGTAGCTCACGGTGTCACCCAGTGCTGTAGCTCACGGTGTCACCCAGTGCCGTAACTCATGGTGTCACCCAGTGCCGTAACTCATGGTGTCACCCAGTGCCGTAACTCATGGTGTCACCCAGTGCTGTAGCTCATGGTGTCACCCAGTGCTGTAGCTCATGGTGTCACCCAGTGCTGTAGCTCATGGTGTCATTACCTAACGACATACCCCATAAACCTCCTACGAGTCTGCCAGTGTCAGTTCCAAATAACAGGAACATGCAGAATTTTATATTTTTGTGTCACCCCCTGTGATGCTGTCACCAGGTGCGGGTCGCTGCTCCCCCTGCACCCCCCTAATGACCCCTCGAGTTCTGTTCTAGATTCTTCAATTTCTTGCAGTATTTTTTAAACAATTATAGTATAGCTTTCAACTAGCTTGATTCAAGATCATCAGTGGAACGTTTGTAATATCATTGATGATGGAGGGTGTGGGAGGGGGGGTCTTTGCCCTTTGTTCTTTATTTAAAA
This sequence comes from Radix auricularia, assembly GCA_002072015.1. Taxonomy (NCBI): domain Eukaryota; kingdom Metazoa; phylum Mollusca; class Gastropoda; family Lymnaeidae; genus Radix; species Radix auricularia. The sequence continues at coordinate 538,899 of MUZC01002318.1, read as the reverse complement.
ATATGTTTTTGAGAGTGTTTGGGGTCTTGAAAGGCTAGTATAGAAACTGCGTGTGATAAATGAGAGTTGTAGCGCGTGGGTTGTGTTTTGATTTCAGCCATCTGTTTCATTCGACTCTGACCTGTGTGGCATTTTTTGATAATTTATCACGGCGGCAGCATTGCAGCATTGTATATGATGTTAAACACCGTAACGCTCACGTAGGGAAAGTGAATTGTAATCCCACCGACCTTAAAAGTTGTATTTCTACACCTCCACAAGATCATAAGAAAAAAAAACGGCAAACTTTGACAAAAGTTGTATACTTATGCCATGAGCAGTAGCTCATTCTATCATTGCAATATTCTAATCATTCTCTTGCATTTTGTAATTGAAACAAAACACGAAAGATTATAATCTCTAACAGAATATATCTAGCCATGATTTCTTTTTCTATTTTTCACTTTATAATTTTGAAATTTTGTTCTATAAAATATAGATAGATCTATATATATATTGCCCTTTTAAAACATCTACCCATATTTTAGCAAACGATCGAACTTTTTTTATTCAAATTCTGTATAATTTTCGGTGATACATCATATGTCTATCCAGTAGTTTCTGTGGCAGCTGTGATATTCATTGCACGTGAGCATGGGAAAAATAACTGGGCTGGATTTTGTGTTGTGAATGTATTTTCTGGTGCCATTTTATTGTAATCACCTGTTGCTAAAGATAAACAGCGATCGATCGATTCAATCAAGCCTGGCTGACAAAATGCACTGTTGTTAACAACAACATATAAGTTTAAATATCAATTAGACCTACACCGTTTGACTATGTCCAAGAGTGAAAACTTCAAGGACACGTTTTCATTTATTTCTTTTTAATCCTGAACGTCAATCCTTAATTGATTTTTTTTTTTTTTATAAAGTTTTACATTCTTGATGACTGCACATTCTTAAACCTAACAAACTCATCGCGCTAATACTCTCTGAATTTTTCTTAGCTGTTTTGTGTGACACGATTTATAAAAAGTGAGATAAATAAACTCTATTTACAAATTCATTGGTTTGTGTTCTTGTCTTTTAGTCTAAATCGTATTTTTTTCAGTTCAACGTTGATGACTTTGTAAACGTGGGAACTGTTTTGTTTGGGTTTTTAAAATACAATATTTTCTTAGAATATTTGTGAGATTTATTTAAAATAAGCAGGTAAATTTGAAATAAATAATAAAACAGAATGCAAATATTTTTCTTCATGTTTCATCAAATTGAAATAAAGTTTATTTTAAATACGATGGAAAATTCCAATGTTAATGTCAACACTACACGTGAAAACAATTTATTTTAATAAGTTAGCATTCATTTAAATAATCATTAACATTTCATTCAAATCACATACACAAATATAAAAAGTGACTAATAGGGTATTCCTTGGACCATTTTTATAACTAAACACTCGCTGTACCAATGGGCTGAACACATTGAAATAATAATCATATAGTAAATATTCTCAACATGTTAGGAATGTATCATATCGACCACCACTACAAGACGTTGCATACAAATCTATAGAGATTATTGAGCTTTGATCGACGCCACAACAAGTTACTGATAAACACAACGTAATTAATATAAGATAATATTCCACGTATAAACATTTGCTGAAAGGCCCTTGCGACTAGTGACGTGTCCACCTTAATAACATTGAAACATCACGAAATTACTCAACTTATATTTGAGACAGGACATCAATACAGGGATCTTTTGCCTTAAACGTAAATAGGAAGTGAAACATTCAGAAAATCTAATTGTAATAAGTGCATCAACATGGTAATTAATGCATCAGTTAGGTAACGAATGTATCCAAACGGGTGAAGGATGCTTCAGTTTTCCCACAATTGCCACTAATTCAATGATCAGAAATGTAATGATTAAGTGAATCTTTTAATTGGTGGTTCAGGAATGTATCAACTTGGTTAAGAATGTAATAAATGAGTTAGGAATGTAATAAAATTGTCAAGAATTAAACATTTGGGTCAAATAATGTAATAAATTGGTCAGAAATGTTATAAATAGGCCAATAAAGCAACAATTAATTAAGATAGTATAAATTAGTTCAGGAATGTATCAATTGGGTCAGGAATGTATTAAATGGGTCAGTAATGTCTCAAATGTTTCAAATATGAATTACGTGAAAACGTGAATGGCTCCTCAGACAAGTCACATAAAACACTTCACTTCAGGTAGGCAATCAATTAATCTTTTATAGCAGGAAGTAAAGGTTTAAACAATGTAGGTAGTAACATGAAGGCTTTAGTTTACTACTTGATGAAATGATACCATCTCACGCAATTGTGTCTTCTTTTTATTAAATCCCTTATATTAGCTTCACAGTCTTGTCGTGGGCTCGAAGGTGGGGCGGGAAAAAGTAACAAATGACCCACTTCCCGTGATCCTATTGAGCTTAAATTTTGCACATATACTTTGAGTTACATAGCAATGCATTGTTTCAAAATTTCAGATTGATCGAATGTATCATAATTAAATTAATGCACTTTTAATTTATTTCTATGTAGCTCTATTAAGCATTTGCTATTGTTGACATCCACGTGTCACTGGAGTTCACGCCAGCCGTCGATGACCACATCACGTGTTTTACAGCAAAGGGAGTTCAGTCTGTAAATGATTGTCGTGTAGTGCATATTAAATTGAACATAATCAATACTTTTAGTTCTGTCACATATATAAGGGATTTATAGTCCCTATTAAATTATGTTTTCATTTATCAATGTCCTCCTTTTATTTTATAAAAATTAGGGAACTGATATTTTATTATTTTTAACACTTTGTTTTAAACGTTTTAATGTAGCTGTTAAAAATTGATATAAGAAAATTCAACCGTCCATTTTTTTTTTGAAAATCCATTTTAAAAAGGGCTATCACGACCCGCGGATACGGAAATATAAAACTTAACGAAAGAGCTATGGTAGAGTTAAAATGACTTTAATTGAACCTGTTCGTGTAGCGCTCCAAACTATGACAGACGATAGGTGTTGTTTACGCACATACTCGATCGTGTCCATAAATCGTATCGATTTTGTACAACGTAATTTATAGACTGTGGATTGGCATACGTAGTTTCCTTTCAAGCCACGTTTTTCCTCTATTCAACATTCAATGGTATATTATTGCACCGATGAGCAGCAGGTGGCCATGTCTATAAAATGTAAATCTCGGTTATTTCTAAAGATCGGTTATAAATTTGAATTCGGTATTTTAGATGTTGGTCATAGTGACTTTGATTGGAAAATAAATTGGACGTACGAATTTCCCATTTCAGAAGATTCGGTGTTTAAGGCGATGTAGTTAGTGAGTGCTATGGACGTGTCTTGACTTTCAGAAGTGTACGCTGCTAATATTATAGTTTTGCGCACCTAACTATGACAGCACTGGTGCGCTTTGGTTAGAAGTGTGACTAATCTAAAAAAATTAAGAGAAGCCGACGGAAGCGAAACAAAATATATGTAAGCGCATTTTATTCCATTGCCCTATCGGGACCATTAAATAATGAGTCAAAATGGAAATTTCACTGTAAAAATATTGAGGTGTCACATGTCAAATAATTTTTTTTCCTGATAACTCGCATTCACTAAGATTTATATTACTGTGGCATCTTTGTGAAGGGTACAAACACCTAGACAACATGCCGTAAAACTCAGCTAGGAAAACAAATAATAGAAACTGAAATGAGTATTTAAGCACGATTTCCATCAATTTTTTAAAATACTAATAAAAATTGCTCTTAACTTTAGTGACAATTTAAGCAGATTTCAAATTAGATTCTATATTGTCTATATTATAATTTGTAGTTAATATTATCAGTTGTACAAGGCAATTTTGCGGTGAAAACACGCTGAGTTACACTAAAGAATATCCGAAATTTTCATTCAAAGGAAATCAATCCAGGTTACATTAAAAGTCATTTCAAATCAATAATTCTGAAAGTAAATAAAACAATTCCTATCGAAAATTACTGCTAAAATTACGGGAGTCGAACGGGGAAAAAATGCAAAAACCTCCTTCTCCAAATTTGTACTAAATAATATGAGTTACCGTTTGGCATTTGTTTCAACCCGATGTTATGTTTGGCGAGAAATTGACAAAATAATTATTGATCTTTTTTTTTTGCACCCGGGCAATCAAGTACATCTTTTCGTGAATTTTCGGCCCGTGCACATCATTAAAAGCTCCTTAACGTAATTGCCAAAGCCAAAGACCCAAACCCTCTATCTAGTATGGTTTAGGAGTAAGGAACAGACATCCATACAGGACAGACTTATCAAATATATTGGCGCAATTTGTCCCATGGGGACATTACGCTAAAATGTATTCAAGACCATATATGACTATTGTATAATGCTAGATGTACACAAGGACCCACGCTAGAACCATAGCAGAGAATCAAATTAAACTAAGTCGCGTATAAGATTAGTGCCATTTTGGAATTAACAAAACTAGTACTTTAATTAAAGTTCTTTAGTATTCTAACTTCATTAAAATATATTATCATTCTTTTTATGGTTACTAGCAAAAGGCTCCCTCCTCCCCAAAGGACTCCATCGACTTTATCCTAATGTTAAAAATTTTGCAATTCACCACTAAACAAGTAAAAACAAAAATAAAAACCAAACTTAAAAAACACACCTACAAATGAATGGCTTAATTCCAAAGACTTGATTGTTTGAGGTATGTAATCATAACACATTTGTCGCCTTCATTTCCCACTATTACATAATCATGATGACATTATTTGAAAGACATTTACTTTTTTTAACAAATCATTTCATCGGTACTTAGAAGATGAGTCACATGTTGCCCTTGACACTGAGATAATGTTCAAACGGCTTCAATAAAAATTACAAGATGTACACTTAAAGGTGTTGTTTTTTTTAATAATTAATTAAATAACATTGTGATACATAATCTTTCATTTATAAACCTGAGAAGTAGAAATTGATGAATGTAAAGTTTGTTCAATAAAAAAATGCTCACAAGTTTGACGGGTCAATGATGGCGGCATAACGTTTCTGCCGTTAAACATCATGGAGTTGAGATCCCCTCATTGGTAAGATAAGCATTTTACCAAAGAAGTCACACGTAGACTATCCTTCTGCAACAGATGCAGCGTGTTCGTATTAATCTCTTAATTAAACACTATGTATCACTATGGGGCAGTTAGAAATATGCCGAGGCTACATTAGTTTTCTGCGAGCTAACTGGAAAACTGCTTCCAAACGCGTCATCAAATGGGGATGTGTGGGTCTTGGAGTCTGTGTCGGTAGCCTCGTGGGAAAAATCCGAATCGAATGACATGTCCAGTGGCTGGTCCTTGGTATCCACGTCTGACCAAGGGGACTGAACACCCTGACCCCTTTGGTCTGGATTGAAGGCCAGAGCCGTGACGATGTCGTCTGCTGTCTCGACGTCCGTGAACACATCCTGAACCTGAGACAGGGAACTTATCTGTTTGTGACCGAGAGAAGAGTTACCACCCTTGTCTGGAAACCCCCAGGGATCCTGAATTTTTCTCGGGGGCGTCTTACTCCCATGCCCGTTATGTGACAGAACTGTTTCCTCACTCCCGTCGGCAGACGTCCGCTCAAAAATAGGAAAAGTCTCCATCTTGTCTCGGAGATCATCACCGAGTAGCTCTTGCTGGTGGTCACCACCCGGATGTTCCTTCATCTGTGGACTGAAGACACCAGCGCGAGACGGCGGCCTCGAGACTATAGCTTGGGTTTTAAAGATATTTGACGAGCCACAGAGTTCGTTGCCGTCCAGGCTCGCTAAACTCTCGGACAGGGAATCTTCTGTTTCCTCTTGAATGGCCTCGAAACAAAGGCCCAGGCCCCCGTAGCTGTGGTGGTTGTTGTAGCTCAGGGCGTCCTCAAACCCGCGATCAGTCTCATCGTCAAACTGATAATGGACAAGACTAGCGGGGGGTTGGCTGTACTGTAGAGATCGACTATTCGCGTAGTCGACAACCCCGCCGATGTTAACGGCATCGAAATCATACTCCAAGACCTCATCGGAAGTATCGTCGCTAACGGTGACACGAAACGTTGAGGGTGCGAACGCGTCCTCGAAGCCGTCGGTGTCCGATTCGGTGTTGAGGTGGTCCTTGAGGAAAACAGTCCCGTGGGAGGCTATGAGAGGGTCTTCCATCCAAGCAGGTCGTCTTTCGCCGTACGGTTCTAACACGACGGACTTATCGCTGGCGACGCTGTCGCTATCCCCCGCTGCGTCGTAGGCGTGTTGTGCCCGAGTCTTAGCTCCGAAGCTGCTTTGACTAGATTGTGTTGGACTAGAAGCGGTGGAGTCGGTGAATGAATTATTGTTGATCCCCTCGTCACCGTTCAGAATTGAATCAAGCTCGTCTTCAGACGATGTGTGGCGTGCTGATTTTTTCTTGAGGCTGTTTTCTCTATTTCGTGGTGGCTTCACAATGCCGTGACCTCCAGGTTTAATCGTAGAGATCGGAGATGACCTCTCGGGGAAAACGTCAACCGACGCAGCTTCGGCTCCTATGAAGATGTCTGCCGCATTCAAAAACGGATTAGAGTTTGACCTTACCTTTTGGTTTTGCGATGCTATTTCAAAGGATTCTCTTAGAAATGGATTGGTTATGAAATCTGCCTGTCTTGATTCTCTAGATTGGGGTGGGGATATAGGAAATGAGTTCGAAGTGTTGGCAGGAGAAGACATTTTTGTAGTAAGTATCTGATCGTTTGGTCTTTTAGACCTCACTTGAGGTTTCGGTTTTACTCCGGTCGAAATAAAAGAACTTTCTTTAACGTTTTTAACATTACTGTCTTCAAACTCGGTTCCGATAACCATCCGAACACTTGTTTCATAACTCCGATCTCCATTGGGATAGGCAACTCTATTACCATCCACAGGCAAGTCATGGGCTGTGATTGTCGACGTGGACTTGTCCATCTCAGGGTCACTGTCACTGTTTGTGGAATCGTCCGTTGAGTCCATGGCGATGGCTCGCCTGACGGACGACATCTTGAGACGCAACATCTCTGAACCACTCACAGTTTCCAAGCCGCCGTAATCCTGGTGAGAGACGACAGTTTTATCTGCATGAGATGGCATGTCATCATCTAATGGCTCATTATCGTTGACAACTTGTTCAGAATCACTTTCTTCATGACTCAGCATTGATGTTCCATCTGTGGATAACGAGTCTGATGCACTAGCCCCCGACGCATGCTTTTCTTGATGAGCAGTTGTAGAAGGACTTACATCTACACTGCTGACCTCAAATCCAGCTGTTTCCCCACCCAAATAATTGTCTTCCACGTCAACACTAGACACAATTAAGTTGGTATAAGGCAGGAATTTCCTGTAATTGTCTCTGCGGATCACTGGCTTCAGTGGTGGAGTCGCACCACGAAGAGCTACAACAGAAATAACATCCGGCGTGGTGACAGTGTCCGAATCTTCAAACTGGACATCCAGGACATTGGGTTCGTGCACTTTTTCGGCGGGTGTTGAAACAATGGCTGTATTCCATGGAGTACCAGCTACTCTACCCTGAGGGCGCGTTGTAATTTCCATATCGACATTATCTTCTTTGTTTTCCCGCCTAGTCAAGTGGGAGGATTCTCGAACAAACGAGACCACCATACCATTCGTTTTGATACTACTGGCCCCAGGTTGAGCCTCAGAGCTGTGACTTCCTTCATCATGAACTTCCGACTCATCAAGAACATCTACTATATCACACGAGCCATAGGCGTCCCCCTCGCTGTCACACGTCCATTGCTGTTGTAGGGGTGGCGGGCCTGAATCACTCAAATATTCGTAGTGGTAGTCACCTGAAATGTAATACGAGCTGTCGATACTAGCCGAGGTAGGCAGCTGATTCATTCGCGTAGCCCTCACCGCCGCCTCGGGATAATCCTCCGTGTCCGCGCTGTTATCTGGGACACTGCCGGGAGACTGAACATCAGACGAGTCGTCCAACAATACAGCGGGCAAATATTTTTTCCTCATTTTATCCTTCCACTCCTGCCTGGAGCTGGAGGACGCTGAACGTTTGACGTCATTAGCTGACTGCTGCTCGGGAACAGCCAGAGTCTGCAATGTGGTTGGTGGGAGAGGTGGAGGGGGTGAGGTGGGGGCCTTGCTCACACCGTTTGTCGTCACCCGAGGGGATTTCCTGGGCGGTACCTTGACCCCAGCCTCAATAGTCACGATTAGCCCGTTGGGGTGAGGCTCGGACTCCGCTGCCGTTTGAAGGTCAATAGGTTTGGCCGAGGTCAGCTGGGTCAAGGCCGTCATGCCATCATCAAGGTCAGTGGTCATTATATCATGATCTCGACCTCTGTAATGAGAGCCAGGTCCTCCTCCACTGAAGCCGTTGGATCTTGAAGACGCGATGTGATCGCTTGGTTGTGGGGTGGCACCAGTACTATGGCGGTCCGAGGTCGGTCTAACTGCAGCCCCATTGGCCTGGAATAAATCCAATGACATAAAATATTTTTAAAAGTTTCGAGGAAATTTCATAAACTGATGCTAAAAAAAGCTAATAATCAAAGAAATAAAAACATAAAGTAGCAAACTTGAACAGAAGTGACTAATACCGTGACTAATTCAAAAACTAATACGGTATCTTGTTATTTTTTAACGTATGAACTATGAACTTTCAAACACGACACACTTTCATTGGTGTGTGAAATACGTGATAGGGTGTGCGTTGTGTGACTGCGTGTGATGACTATCAACTAATGATGATGCCCCACAGTGGCTAAAAATCTAAGACCCGATGCACACAATCAAACTAAACCTAAGACCCGATGCACACTGTACGTGCTCGTAGCACGACGTTCGCCTTGGGAGCAACTGGAAACTCAGATGGCTGACACTGCAAATATCACCAGATCTTTCCGGACTTGGGAGCTAGAAGTCAGAATAGTAAAAACGTGAGTCTGCTGCCAGCAATCCAACAATCGATTGACGTTGTATTTTTTTCTCTAAACAATAACAGCATCCAGCAACATTAAATAACTTAAATATAACTCACACCGATGTGCCTCGTGATAGACTAAGCAGCAAAGATTCAGAGCAGTCAATTTCCATCACAATGTTAGTGTTAATCACAAGTATGAGCAGCAGATAAAGTTGGTCAGTATATAAATATTTAAATTTCTGGTGACATGTCACTAATGTCACCCCAAATGAGCGATGAATAGTTTAGACTTTCACCACCCACATTGTGATCTATGAGGCACCACTAAAAAAAAAAGTACGTAACGACACAGAACTGCCTATTTAAAATAACACGTAAGAACAGCCAGGGAATCCAACACAATATAAAAATTTACAACTATAATTAAAATGAAAGACTATACACAAACAATGGATAAGCGTACGATGCAAATATTTTCTGTATAGACTGAGCGTCTGTAATAGATAAGATAAGATTTAAGATAAGATAAGAGCCCACCTTGGGTACCACAGAACCATTCATGTAAGGTCTTGCATACAGAACACGTTCTTTAAACCTATACGCCTGAAGTGTGCATGCAGCTGCATCTGTGGATTCAGAAATGTTCAAAAAATAATAATAATTTGGTGTTTGGAGAGGATTTTAAAAAATATGTTTTCATCTCATGGCCATCAAATGTTTACTATTTAAATCCTATTAGAATTTGATATCAGCAATTAGTTGTCTACCTTGCCGTTGACAACAATTAAGGTTTGTTACCGTTAATTTACTTCTTAATCCCGAGTTCGGTTATTAGTGTTTACTACAAAACTAAACAAAATAACCCGTTTGAAAATGACATGTGCTTCGCCCAAAGTTTGCTATGACTAACTGACTTTAAATTGGATCAGGACTTGCTAAGAAGACTTTTTTTCCGGATTATTGTGCCCAATCGACGTTAAGATCCCCGGACGTAGGTAGGTCAATGACCCCTTCTACCCACCCCTCCCTATTGAGTGAGCCTCCCTATCACTCACCCTCCTCGGTGGCCGTCTGATCTCTGAGGACGAACACCTTCCACGTGTAGACAGCGGCGTGACGGTACCGGTCACTGAGCAGCCAAAGCAAATGGGGCAGGAACAGGGACTCTAACAGGAGCAGCCAGAGCAGAACTGTTTCCATGACAACCCTGTCATGGTCTTGAATCAGCTGGACAAACTGGGACACCTGTAAATACAAATTGTTTGTTGTAATTTGTAATGGGATTTCCATACCCCCAAAAACGGTTTATGTAAATAAAGAATATAGTGCTCTTTTCTTTCATCTCCTCTCGAAAGGTGGAAAAGACTAGTAATAATTAGTGATCCATTGCTAACCCTATTCAATGTCTAAATCAGTTTCGAATTTTTGTCTCCTATATACAAGAGATACTTCTTCTATACAGAGGATGATTGCATCCTATGCTTATCCGTGGTTTATGTCTGGGACAACACCTTTCAGCCAACTAAACACACTAGTAGTAGCAAAATATCGTTATATCTACTCACCATCAGTGGAAGCCCATTGATTCCCGTGGACGCCAATGTAAAGGCGAGCACCAACCGGCACAGGTCAGCCGAGACGTTCAGCTCACTGTATTTGGCGTGGACCACGGAGCTGGCCGGGGCCGCCCCTGCTGACGCCGTCGGCAGGCTGAACCCCCCAGCGTCGTGTCGGATCAGGGCGACGTCTTTCATCCGTCTGAACAGCGCGAACGAGTCCGCGGTGCTGATCACGCCCATGGTGAAAGTCAGGAGGGGCACCACGATGAAGACCAACGCGAAACCGACGCTGATGTTCGTGGGCAGAAACCTGCACGAGTCGTCTGCGTAGTAGTGGAACATGTCGGTCCCACCGGTGGCAGGGATCAGTCCGGCCACCACGGAGATGAGCCAGCACACGCACACGCTGAGCTTCATGTACTTGGAGGACGTAAACATGTGACCTTTGACCGTGACCCGCAGCGAGGCCATCCAGTAAACGCTGGCGGCTAGCAAGGCCAGCAGGTTGGACGAGCGGAGCGTCACGGTCAACCACACGAAGAACGTGCAGAGCCTGTCACTCCAGTAGAAGTCGCCGAGCTCCATCACGGCCTGGATGGGGACGAGGAGCAGTGCGTTGGTCGCCATGGTGACCAGGAGAGACGTCATCGCCACGTCACAGCTGTGGAAGAGTGGTCGGTAGTGGAGCACGACGAAAACCAGGGCGGAGTTTGTGAGGAAAGCGATAGGGGAGAGTATCATCCAGGAGACGGCCACCCCGAAGTCAGGCATGGTGCAACTACGGGTCAAAGTTCATGGCATCCATCACGTGATCCCTTTCAACCCCGAGAGATCGGCATCTTGACACCCATGCCGTATTTCCCCACAGCAAAAAGCAGCACTTCCAGATGAGAAAGAGAAATTCCTGATCGGCTCCTCGCTAAATGCCATTCAAGAGAATTGCAAAGTACGTAGATCTTGAGTCACGACAATGCATTCTCATAGAAATGTAATCCTTGAATCTTAAATGTCGCAATTACTTTGTACATTTTTGACACACTAGTGTAATCACTAAAATCTTCACAATACACATCTGTTATAGTAACAGATGACACAGCATTACTGGCAGTAGAGATCGGAAGATGAGTTGAAGTGGTGTGATGTATCGACCCAGACTCGGTCATTCATTTGTCGTAACAGGCACAAATACCTGCGCCCATCATTCTCACGTCTGCTGTTCTCTGAAAATCTGAAATAGACGTCAGACAATTTAGATATCGAATTAAATTAAGAAGTGCTAAGGAGATCCTACGTGTGTCGCTATCAAAAAAATTGGAAGTGTTAGGGTAGGGGTATTTAAATTATTAAAAATGCAGCATTTTAGACTACAAAAAACTGCTTGGCGTGCAGAATTAATTTTGCTCCTTCGTTAAGAACTCAGCCATGAAGTACGAAGAGTCTCGAAGAGAAATGTTCCACGAGACAAACACCCCCCCCCCAAAAAAAAAAAAAAAAAAGTTAAAAAATAATAAAAAATTTTAAAGTCAGGAATGTTGTAACAACTGGTCCAGCGATGGCCCCTTTTTAAAATTCAAACATTGAAATAAAGAGGCGGAAGTTGGATGAAGTATTATAAGGGTGAATTATTCCATTAAGTATAAAAGTCATATTTTATACCTCACACTTTACATGGCCGTCTATATTGTTGAATGATCTGAAGTCTCATCGTTGGTGATGGTGCACTAACGCAATGAACGCGATCACTTCGCACCTATCACATTGTTATCTAGTGACGGGCGCAACTTCTCTCCACCACTAAAACCTGCAGGATTTTATGGTAAAGCACTTTATGATTTATGGCCCTATAACAGGCTTATTACGATATTCAGAATCGGCAAGCAGGTTGAGAATGCTTACCTTACCTATTACAATAATTGATCCCACCCTCTCGGCTTCATTAACTCTGAATGCACTTCTAGTGAAGGGTGGACGTATTCGTGTGTAAGACATTATAACTGTTGACATCATGCAGGACGTTATCGATTATTCTAAGGGTTCAGTTTGACGCCCCCCCCCCATGCTTACCTCATGTTGATTGTTATATTTTTGGATCTTTTACACCCCCTCGCCCCACATTTTGCTATGACCCCCTCCTACTCTCAGCACATGTAAATTGTCCAAGTGTGATCCAAAGCCAACAACAAATTTACGCTTGAGCTGAAAACGTGTTTACAGAAAAATTATTGAAACAAAAAACCAACAGGATATCTTACAGAGCATGCAGGCTATCAATGAACGATTGAACCACACCTTGTCTCATTATTGATGCCAAGAGAATCGAATGGCCCATTGATTTTGTTTTATTGATCAGTTCATGAACTATCGATAAACCATCGTATCAAGACAGAAACATTTATTGACTTGATGTTTCTTACAAAAGAACCCCATTAGTTAAACATGGTGACATTTCATGGCATGAGACGCTCAAGTGATATGACATCAGATGTTCAAGTGACATGACATCAGATGTTCAAGTGACATGACATCAGATGTTCAAGTGACATGACATCAGATGTTCAAGTGACATGACATCAGATGTTCAAGTGACATGACAGGCTGACATTTTGTTGAGAATCTTTTTTCATGGGGAAATTCCTTGGGGAGTGGGGGGCTATTTTATTATAGATATAAAACGAATATGAATAAAATAAGATCATCATCAAAAGTCTTTTGATTTCCTTGTGAAACATAGGGCCTCTGTCAAAGCTCACCACTCTACACGGTCCCTTTCCAGTCGCTTCATTTTTTTCCCAGCTCTTCCCAGTTCTTCCAGCCTCATCTAATATTCTCCGGCTTCGTGTACTCTTGTGTCTTCCTCGCTGTCGTCTGCCCTGGGGGCTCCAATCTAAGGCAGGCTGTTATATTACGAAGGGTGTGTCCAATACATCTCAAACTTTCTTTCCATGATCTGTTGTTCTACTGTCTTTTGTCCACTCCTCTCCCACACCTTTGGAGTTTTCAACCTTGTCGAAACATTTATTTTCAGAATATTTCTGGGGCATCTATTGACAAAGGTCTGGAGTCTATTTTTTTTTGTCCCTGTCGTTCGCCATATTTTGGATCCATAAAGTAGGACCGTTTTAACGTTGGTGTTAAAGATCCTTACTTTGTTTTGACAGACATGCATGTAGATATCCAGATCTGTTACAGATTGGCAAAGGCCTGTCGCGCCAAATGTATTATTCGTCCGATCTCCTCATCTGTTCCTTCTAATACACGGACCACAATAAGATGCTAAATGATATTCTGCGTAAGCTGAAAACGATGTTTAAAAACATGATAATGTGGGTATCATAAAGAGGGTATACATTACATGTTGGTTTGACAATTGTTCGCGAAGTAAGTGCCGAGAATAAAACAGTAGTTATGAATGGGAGAAATGTTACATTACAAGAATAAGTATATTAACGCAAAGTTTAAGAGACCTCTTGCCAAAATGGAGACTTGAGAAGGTAGCACCTGTGTAATATTTAGTTGATAATAAATAATAATAATAATAAATATCCCTTACAGACCATGAAGGTCCCTGGGAGCAAGTGAAGTAGCGTTCACAAGTTTCATTGACCACTAACGAGCATGGGATTGTGTGGTTAGCACAATGTCCCGGGGCCTTGCCAGTACCACGGCTCGAACTCGCAACTAGAGTTCTTGCAGCGGTTCGGTAGTCCAGCTCGCTACAGCTTAGACCACCGCACCCCCATTTATTTGATAACTGCTACCTAATTATCCTGCTAAATTATTACTATGGAAATTACACACATTTCATTGAGACTTGTATTATGGCGTGCTTATGTTTTAATTACTGCTGTACTGGAAAACAATATAATAAAACTTAAAACTTTGTTTCATTCAAATCGGTTGGATAAGAACGGAGATATTTTTGTTTTAAAACAAACAGCTTAAGAAGTTCTAGATCATACGAAGCAGCCTCGGAAAATTTTAATAAGAAGAATATTTTTAGATAACAGCCTGAGAAATGATGAAGTTCAACTTTATAAACATTGCTACTCTTAAACCCTTGAAAAATAAAACTGTAGATCATGCAACAACAAAAAAATATTTAAAATTATAGAATTTTCCAGAATTTCCTAAATTAGAGTGTATAAAACGATTACTATAAAATAATTATAATTGAGCTACAGCTGTGTGTCTCAAAGGGCTTACCCAGCAATTTTCCCTTTAAGTTGCGCTGCTCTACAGATATCTAAACGACGACGCGCATCAGTTTAGAATTACCACGCAGCAAATTTCGTGAACACAAAAATTGGATGCTGTGCAACTCTGCACACGCTATTTTTTTTTTTTACTTTGCACACGGGCCAACGGACCATATAGGGAACATTGATACACACCAACTGTGACCTAAGTTTAATTTACATAAACCCCCAAATGATGTTCATTCATGAAGTTATTCTAACATAACTATATAACGGAAATGAAATAGGGGCCCGCAAATCCAAAAGTATTGTAAAATGTATTTAGAAGTTTACTTCATTAGTCTATATTATTTTGGACCTCATTATTTGCGTAGCAATTTCCCACCCCTCTATTTATCCACCCATCCATTCACCCTATGAACAATGTTTAGATATTAGTACTGTAGCATATATTAGAAAAAAACGACCTTACAGTATATTATGTAAATCTCAAAACCAAAATATATTTTAACGAGTTCAAGCATTTTTTTCCAAATCGATTACATTCAATGGGGAATAAATTCAGAAGTCTCAGGCCCCAAAGTTCTAAAATATACTTAGGGGCCTTATAGTATTTTAATGAGGCCCAAAAAGTTATGTTCACCGACTTTGGCTTAGATCTATCATTACAACCTGTAGCCAATATTTAAAATATATTTTCATTATGTTAGCTTTATGGGGAAAAATTTTATGCGGCCTCTACGTTTAAACATGGCTCATGATCGCCGTTTGGTCGAGATACCTCGTTTAATGCAGAAACGGATACGACAAAAATCTATCCCGCCTGCAACAAACATTGTTTTGTTTTGTTTTTAAAGTGTAGCAGTAGTAACATCGACTCTATGATGTTCTACTCTCCTCACCACAACCCTTCAAATCAACATGGGCCAGAAGATAACGCAGTAATGTCTCACGAACTGGTCAATTAATCGATAAGCTAACGTGATTAGCTACTCTGGGGAGATCAATAATTTAGATTGGATGTTTTGAATTAGGATACATCGACCCTGCACTATTGAAAGTTGGGGGCGGGGGGCTGTTTATAAAGATAAGGGGAGATTAGATGGGGAAGAGGTTATAAATGTCAAGAGGGATGTCTACTCTACACGGGTAAAAATGTGTGTGGGCGG
>MUZC01002318.1:435390-522359 GCA_002072015.1 Radix auricularia | reverse complement strand
CTTGAGAGAGAGAGAGAGAGAGAGAGAGAGAGAGTGAGTGAGTGAGAGAGAGAGAGAGAGAGACTATAGACATTTTTCTCTGGCTTATGGATGAGTTCTAAATTTAAATGAACATTGGAGAATGTACTCTAACTCTAATTGTAGTGGGCAGTACTAATATTAGAGAATGTACCCTAACTCTAATTGTAGTTGGCAGTACTAACATTAGAGAATGTACTCTAACTCTAATTGTAGTGGGCAGTACTAACATTAGAGAATGTACTCTAACTCTAATTGTAGTGGGCAGTACTAACATTAGAGAATGTACTCTTAACTCTAATTGTAGTGGGCAGTATTAACATTAGAGAATGTACTCTAACTCTAATTGTAGTGGGCAGTACTAACATTAGAGAATTTACTCTAACTCTAATTGTAGTGGGCAGTACTAACATTAGAGAATGTACTCTAATTGTAGTGGGCAGTACTAACATTAGAGAATGTACTCTAATTGTAGTGGGCAGTATTAACATTAGAGAATGCACTCTAACTCTAATTGTAGTGGGCAGTATTAAATCTGTTCTGAGCCTGAGTTGTTGTTTTTTAATCAACAGGAATTAAACAAGATGGCATTTTATTGATTTTCTATAATGGAGTTTAAAAAAGCAGTAGCATTGCATGTTGTTTGACCTCGATGCTGGGAAATTGCTGTAATCAGATGAAATCATGTGAATTATTACTCTGTATGATACACATTCAATCACGATTATTTTTATTTTCAATTTACACCTTTCTCAAGTAGATGGGGAAAAAATGACAATTTTTAGCGCATTTTCGAGAAGTCGAATGCGCTATTGCACCCGTTTTGTCCGTCCGTCATCACCCTTGATCTCAGCATCCATAAGTCCTAGACCCATGAGGTATATATGTTTTTTGTATGTCCTGACCTGCCATTTGTGCATCAACACTCAGTTACTCGATCCGTTAAAAACCCCCGTTAAAACTACCAAAAAATATTTCGAATCGAGAGGTAACACTAGCGCAGGGAACGGCCGCCATTGCCGGAAGTCGAATACACAATCTTTCAAGCATTGAAGAGTGGTGCGAAAGGGTGCAAAAGAATTAGTTTTTTTTTTTTTTAGTTGACGTCATTAGAATATGTGTAAAAGTTTAGAGAGTTTTACGTCATCATTTGTGGTGACTTGTAGTTAGATTAAAGAGAAAATAATTTTTTTTTTAATGTAAAGAAATGACTTTTAAATTAAAAAAATGTCAGGTATATTCATTACACAAGAAAATTCATAAAAATATGTCTAAAATCTAAACACAATTACTGATAACTACATAATGCTGATATCTAACATAAGTACTGATACATAATACGAAAATGGGCTAACACGTCCTGAATTCCAATAGGGACCAGGCTTAACATGATTTTTTAACCTTAAAATGGCATGTTAGGAAATTAAGTGCAAAAATTGTGTAAGAATGTTTGTGGGGGAGTGGTATCGGGAATAATATTTATTTCGGACTGAACACAGTTCAATTTTTGTTTTGTGTCCACTGACTGACTTCAGATCTTACCTAAACTTTGACGATTGCGCACTGACTAAAACGCTACGTCACACATATATATGCATGAGTACAATACGTTCTCTAAGTCTCACAGACACAAACTAGTACATATGTATTATGACTGTGGTGTTTTTAAGTCTCAATGAATGACTTCTAGATTCTGATCGCGATCATGCACAGTCATGAAAAACATCACGTGTAAAGATCTGATATGTTTGACTTTGTTGCAAATAGATGCCAAATGCCAAAAATAGCCTGATATTGAGTTGCTGCAAACAAATACCAACAATATTCAAATGTACTTTTTAATTTCTTAAGTGCACCAGTCAAACTCGTTTAGTTTTCATCTCCGATATAAGATCAATTTAGTTCCTAATATTAGTACAAGCTGAAATAACTAATTTGAAAATTTCAAAAATGTACAAACTAAAAACACTTTGTATAAGCATGTAGGAATAAAACAATGAATACATTTAACACTCGCCTAATGTAAATCTAAAAGTTTGAGAGTGAATTACGTTTTTTCTAATCCTTAACTTTATTAATTGTTGCACGTTTGATAAAGTGAAAGTTGTATGTAAGTAGTCTCTGCAGAACAAGATTAAATCCCTTTTAAAGCTAGTTTCTTCCAGTATATTTGTCTTGATTTTTAAATATTATCACTTTTATCATTCAAACGATGTGGATTTATCTTAACGTAATTTCTTTAATGTCAATTTTATTTATTTATTTATTTTTTAAATAAGGAATTATAAATTCATGGAATCTGCTTTTTAATTGTTATTCAATGGCGCGAGAGCTATCAACAAAAATCTTTTGCAAAAGGAATCTCTAACCAGTCCCTTGGGAATGCCCCCAGATTTGATGGACACAGTAGGAAGTCACTTGCCGTGCGCTCCTTTGAATCGGCGGCACCAAAATTATGAACCAGTCTCCGAAATCTTTTTCGAAAGAGTGTGATAACAAGAGAAAAAATGGATGAGTTTTTTTTTGAGAGAATATTTGAACGTCAAGCCGCAGAGAGTATGTTTGGCTAGGATGGACGGCTATGGAAGAAAACCATCATCAAACATCAACAGCTTTTGACATTTCTCAAAATTCAATAAAAATGTAAAACTATTTCTGAAAATTTAATAAAAATGTAAAGCTATTTCTCAAAATTCAATACAAATGTAAAGCTATTTCTCAAAATTCAATAAAAATGTAAAGCTATTTCTTAAAATTCAATAAAAATGTACAGCTATTTCTCAAAATTCAATAAAAACGTAAAGCTATTTCTCAAAATTCAATAAAAATGTAAAGCTATTTCTTAAAATTCAATAAAAATGTACAGCTATTTCTCAAAAATTCAATAAAAATGTAAAGCTATTTCTCAAATTTCCATAAAAAATGTAAAGCTTTTTCTCAAAATTCAATAAAAATGTAAAGCTATTTCTCAAAGTTCAAGCAGCATAACTTAATAAGATAATGCATGATGTAGCCCGCAGGCCGACATTCCCACAATGAACAAACTCACCCCTGTTTGCCTCTTTCCTCAATGACATGCGGCATCTTGCCTGACTCTGGTTCACTCTTTAATTCCAACACTCCCAGGAAAAACACGACGCATCCGACGATCAATTATTATTTTTTTCTCTTCGTAGCAACGCGCGTCACTGTAAGAAGCGTTGCTAGCAACCGAAGATTGCATTGAGTTGAGTGTATGCATGGTTCGCAATTCACCAACAGTCCAGACATGCGTAGCTATGTACTAACCGGGACCCACGCGCGCGAGGAAACACACACACACACACACAAACATGTACATGTCCAGCCGATTGTCTCGCTACGGTCCAAAGCACACAGCTCAATTTTCACACAGTTTTTTTTCCCCGAGCCCCAAAGAGGACCGATCATATGTCAACGTCTTTTCCGTGTCCCCAACTTCAGACAAGTTGATATATTTGATGCCTTTATTTATGTCATAAATTTCATTGTTTTTGTAAAATTCCATTGCTAAGATGTTATAAAATTTATCGAAACAAATATTTACCACACAATTTTACAGATGCATTTACATTTACTTCTTCAGCTCTGACAAGATCTTAACATAGCAAATGTGTTGACAGATGTAGTTAGTTAACTATACAAATTTGATTTCAAGAAGTTGTCGTTCTTTCTCTGCCCACCACTCGACCGCTCCCCCTCCTCTCACCACACACACACAATAGCAATTTATGTTTTTAACTTTTAGCTAAATATATAACATCGATTAAAGGGGGGCTATCAAGGTGGATATTTTAAATAAGTATGAGATTGTGAGAGTATTGTCCCCCAGGTTTGACGTGTCGTGTCCCAATCAACAAGGCAATTAGGTGTGACGAAATCAACAAGGCAATCAGGTGTGACGTAATCCAAACATCATTGCCGATAATTCGAACAACAGAAACTCCAAAACAAGACAAGTGGCTAAGCTCCTGTTTGTTCCGCCCCAGGCGGTGGCCAATGTTTTCACCACCCCCGCAACCCACCCACCCTCCGAGGCAAATATTGAACAGTGGCCTGTGTCACCGACATTCAACATAAAGCAACAATGTGCGGGGGAGGCCCCCTTCCTCTACTGCCCCCCTTCCACCTCTACGAGGCTAAAACAAACGAAAGGACTACATTGACGGGGCTTTGTGTATTTCCGCATGTGATAGTCATTCAATCTTTCTAACATAATTTGGACGCATCCACATTTTATATCTTTAGATCAACCATTTTCGTCTCCCCCATTCCCACGACACACACAACTTTCTGCCATGCCGCCATTGACTGACTTGACACATCAGGCAGGTCATCACTTCTCACTTATTGACGTACACGTGTAGCTCATGATGAGCAACCACAATGAGCACAGCGGAGTTCCCAGTGTTACGTCATCTGAGTTCGTCAAGGCCAAGACTAGTAGCGAGTGATGACCGCATGGGATACCCCAAATACGTCATACAATGAATATGAAATATTTGTTGAGAAAAACATAACCCGGTTAGGTGGGTTTGAAATTATACAATATGGAGAGAGAGTGTGTGAGAGATTATCAGTTATGTGGGTCCGTCACGTGACACACCTAGGGGGAAAAACGGGGAGGGGGGTTCACACATTTATCACTATGTATGATGAGGGTGACGCGGGGTGTTTAAGAACTGTTACGTCACATGAAAACGCCTAGGTTTAGATAAAAGTATCAAATATATATCATTCTCAATGTAACGTCCGTCACACTACTATTTTTAGATAGCTGCGCACCAAAAATACTCAACAAAAATATATAAGTTGCAATTTATGTCCCGATGACGCTACTAATTTTAGAAACCAGCGCACCAAAAATGATTAAAATTGTTACTGGAAATAAATGAATAAGACAAAAAAAATTATAAAATAAATTAGATTTATGACGTCATTAAGCTGAAAATTTCATAAAATGCCCATAGCTTATATATTGATTTTTTTTTTCTGATGAACATTTGTTCAAAATTAAGAGATTGAAGCTGAAATATATTGATTTTTAAAACTTCCGTCATTTATGACGGGTGATACCCTAGTTTAAAATAATGTATTTAATTTTAATGCCGATGATCAAACTTGGTAATTCTATATACAAATAATCTGATACAGCATTTAGATAGACATAGAGATAAAAACACTGGTACACTTCAGATAGCAGAAAAACAAATACATTACAAATCCTTCTTCCCGTGTGGAATTTGGGCATGGAATAGGTCGCCCGAACAAACCAGGAAACACAAAACACTATCAACATTCAAAACTCTAGTTTAAAAATACAAAACTAAAAATAAACTATGGATAAACATAGAGCGCAATTATTTGCTGTGTAGAAGGAACATCTGTAATTGATAAGATAAGATAAAAGAATTCAAAGTGGTGCGTGGTGGGGGTTTGTTATCCATTGATCAAGTCAAAAAAATATAACAACGCTGATAGGCAATCCAAATTCAGCAGATTTTCCTCTTTACATAACGTCATGCAAGGTGACAGAAGTTATTCAATCAATCCTACATTTCGTAATTTGCTTCTTTTCTATCAAGCCGATTGCTGTCCCAACCCACTCTATCATAGTATACATAGGTATAATAGCAGTACGTTGTTTCGCCCCTGCATATCTAAGAACCTACACCAACACAGGATCCTACGACGTCTCAAAATGTCAATGGATATTATCCACATAACGTCATTTCAATGTTGTTTCCGTGATCCACTGGGATGATGGTACAATGATTCAGTGCTAACTGTGTATGGCGAGTCAACATTCATCCATCCTGAAAACAATGACATTGATGGATGAATGCGCAGGCCCTTTGTCACAGTGTAATGGATGGCAGCAGGGAAAAAATCGCTAACAACAATAAACATTGACAGTTACCCCTACCCCCAATGCGAGAGCAATGGACCTCAAATATTTGACTGGTGGTTCCAAAATCAGCTTTTAAAGCAATCGTAACAAATAGATAAATACATTCTTCACAAGCATTGGTTCATGTTCTCTGGTGTTTTGTTTATGTTTGTCCTGAACTTATTTTGTTAGTTCAAGGCGATTCACATCTCTAACGTGGTGTAAGCGTAAGACATGAAAAGTGAACGACTTAATGACGTCGACTGTTTTCTATTTCAAAGATCGCCATCTTATTTTTCCCCTCCAATCTCATCCCCAATCTCATCATTACTCAAAGAGGCCGACTGTTCCCGTTAAGACACGCTAAATAAGTCAACATGTCAAGGGCGGGGAGAGGGGGCTGAGGACTGGGTCACTCAAATTAAAAGTTAAAGACCTCCAGGTGAGGAATGAACAGCACTTGGATGCCGAGAGTGGGGAAAGGGGTGTGATGTCTCTTGACAAATATGACCGCCGTCTTGAACAAGACCGAACAGCTAAACAATCTTCCATTTCCCAGATTTTGATTTTATTGGCAGTTCATTGACTATTTATTCACCTAGCAATAAATCCAGCTCAATAATATGTTTTTTTAAAGAATTTTAGCAACAATTTTCAAGGAAGGAAAAAAAAACCATTTGAAGGAAGATAAGCAATATATTTTTCGACATATTTCAAATGTTCCTCAGTTGCCAGAAATGCAAACATCACGATGTACCTACACAAGCTAGAAGGGGTACATAACTTTAAATATCTAAGAGCCATTTTATCTAGAGATGGTACCGGTGACGCTGACAATCGAGTTAGAATTGTGTCGGCAATGGCAGCAATGGCACATATAATAAAAAAATATTGACCAGCAAAAACATAAGTCTTCCTACAAAGCTTAGGCTTTGTTGAATATGCTGTAAACCATTGTCCTGTATGGATGTGAGACGTGGACAATACTGAAAGCCACTGAAAGCAAGCTGAAGGCATTTGAAAACAAATGCATGAGTAAAATTCTCCAGATCTCTTGTATAGAGCACAAGACCAATGAGTATGTCTGGGAAAGAATAACGTCCCTTGCGGGCCGTCAAAATACAATCACAGTGACAATTAAGAAACGCAAACCGGCAATGTGCGGTCATGTGCTGCAACATAATACCCTGACAAAAATCATCCTTCAAGTCACTGTATGATGGGTCTGGTGAAGAGATCGATAGCGGGAAAGTTAGTTTGACAATGTCTATGATAGAACAGGGCTGAGATTGGGTGAATCACTGGCCGACAATCAAGTAAACCGAATGTGGAGATCGTTGTCTGTTGACGTGTACGTGCGCTACCCCCCCCCCCCAACGTCCACGGGACAAACTTTAACTATGCGACGCAACTTTGTGACGCACAGGTAATTCAGAAAACAATCCTGGTCCTGTCATGTCATTACAAACGATCTGTAAATAGTATTATTCGGGGTATTCAGTTTGACCGATTTGAAACAGAGAAATTAAGCAAACATCCGGTTTTTCTGTGAAGCATTATTTCAAGAGATAAATGTTATTTCTACTTTAATTTGTGACAGTTAACAGGATTTTACTAAGATTTTTAAAAAAAATTTTACAACTCTGTAAGACTTAAAAGTGTGCAAACTTTTTGTTAGATTTATATTTATGCTGAAAAAAAAACAACTATAAATCATTACTTTCCTAAAACCTTGTCTAAAAATAGTAACATGACGCCATAAGATATGGTGACATATTCCGGTATGACAAATGGAAAACCCTACTAAACTCTGCTCTATAAGACATTATTTGTATTTCTCACAGTTTCTGTTTCAAAATCTCCTGTGTCCTATGGTGTTTTTATCCACATTTTATGAACATTTTCATTACATGAAAGAGGCCATCGGCTAATCCTATTTTCCTTGACGTTCAACAAATCCTTTCAATTGATGTTTCCTCTTCATCTATTCCATCTCATATTAGATTCTATTGGGATCTCATGATTCAAACATTTTATTTTAAAGAAAAACTTGAATTTTATTTTTCGCGTTTCGATCTCATCCCTACTGTATGTTAATTCCTCAAAGGTGCCCTGCTTCTACTGTAAACTGGTTTTTAAAGCCGCGTTCTGTGACGCACTTCCTACAAAAGATGGCTTCCGAAATTTGTAAGAACAAGGAAATTGCTGGCATGAGAAACTTACTCTTATGCACTATTACCAAGCTGAGGTAACCAACTTGTTTTATAAGGGGTTTTTTTTTCTTTCGCTAAATTATAACTGTTGCGATAAAGTGCTATGAAGGAAGCAGAATAGCTCTAGAGACAAACTCTAAACAAATCTTCATCCATGTTCTAAAATGGTTTCTTTTTCTTTTCTTTAAAAGGTTTTTGTCACCTCCATTTCATTTGTTTGGTGTGTGTGTGGGTTAGGGGGGTTGAGGTGAGGGAAATGTGTAGACAAGATGCTAACGGGACGGCAAACAGAGGAAACGCTTGTTAAACAGCTGACGTTGTCAAGTTGATTCTTGTCGTGGGCGGCACCTCGCAGGGGCGCTGCCCATGTTGATTTAGGATGTGCCGCAACAACTTGTTAACTTTGACGTTTGATTTGGGCGGGAAGGGGTGGGGAAGACTGCAGAGGCGTCAACTTGAAATATGCTAGTCACTAGAGTTGGTGTCGCCCAATGCGGTAGCTATTGACGTCACCCCCTCACGACTTACCCCATAGACATACTCCGAGTCTGCCCGTGACAAATAACGGGAACATACAGAATGTTACGTTTTGTTGTCACCCGACGCGGTCCGCGCCATCGGCACCACTCTAATGACGCCTCTGAGTAAATAATCCTCTGTAGGGAGGGGCTCGGAATAGTTTAAGAAGAACAAAAAAAATGGGAAGAAGATAACATCGCGTCATGTGGTTGTTATTTGATGACGTCATAAAAATCAAGTTGACCTCGGAGCACACGTATCTTAAATGTCGGATACGGAAGAAGAGCCATTTACTTGGGGTTCCCTCAAAGATCCGCCGCTGGGACCCAAGTATCAAGTCCCAGTAATACTACAAGAGTCCCGTATCAGCTCCAAAAATTAGGCTGCGGGGCTGGGGGCTGTAGAGCGCAGAGTGGTGGTGCAAATGTCTGAAATGGTACCTTGAGAAACCAATGCTTCATGTTACGAATATTTATATATAGGAAAACCACGCCGGAACTGGCTAGTGTCGTATCTCGAGGTACCGCTGTATTTGGGAATTTTAAATTTTGTTAGAGGCTCTACGACATTGTAACAAATAAAACGGAATTGAAAATAAATAGACTGAAGGTGCCGTCTGGACCGTGTCCCTCCTTTTTTTTAATGACTTTTTTTCTAATTTTTTTTTTTTATTTTAAAAGATTTTTTTCTTCCGGCTTTTTTTTTAAAGTAAGGCAGGAAGGCCACCTGTTACACTTCCAAATTTGAATTTTTTTAAAGTAGCTTTTTGTACTAGTGCTAAAAAGCAAACGGGACAATAATTTATAGATTTTGAAGTGGATTTACTTGATCTTACAGTGCAAAAATTGAATTAAAAGATTTAAACGATATGACTGAACCTCAGATTATATGGCTTTATATTACCACCTTAGATCAAGATTATGTGTAGAAAGTTGTTGGAAGGAGAAGAGACAAATGTTGTATGCTTTCGCGAATTTTGTTGAACAAGTAGATTATTAAACAACATACACATATGTATGACCGGAGTATGATAATGTATATATATATAGACGTGCGTGTCAATGAATTTTGTAACTTGTCATTCGTAATTTGATATTGTCGATCTATAATATTTTGGAGCATTTCATTGCGTGTAAATTTAAACAGGGATTAGCATAGATATTAGTCACATACATATGTATATTACCGCAGCCCGTAGTCTCGCAAGAATTGTTAGTGGAAAGCTAGTCAGATTATCGACCAAAAAAAAAACACGTCAGTCCTTGTGCTCTATAATTCATCTAACTAGAATTTCGAAACAAACTTTGGCCATTGTTTTTCTGTAGAACATCTAAATAGAATTTTGAAACAAACATTAGCCAATGTTTTTCTGTCGAACACCTAACTATAACTTTGAAACAATCATCAACCATTGTTTTTCTGTCGAACACTTACTAGAATTTTGAAACAAACTTTTGCCAGTGTGTTCGGTTGTACTCCTGCACCACCCCAAGATGTAACACCTTTACTCTGAAGGTGGTTAACACTTTCAGGTTACGGCTCAATTCCCCGCGTATAATTAAATAGATAATAATGATCAAATAGATACAATATTACTAGACTTCTCAAAAGCATTCGACAAAGTTCACCACCTTAGTTTACTCAAAAAACTTAAATACTTTGGAATCTCAGGTCCCTTGCATCACTGGATCCAAGATTTCCTATTGGGTAGGGAGCAAACTGTAATAATTAATGGTTCTAAATCTACACCAATAAAGGTTAACTCAGGAGTTCCACAAGGAACTGTCCTAGGTCCCTTACTATTTTTAATTTATATAAATGACTTACCCAACAATATCTCAACAGGAACTAAAGTTAGGTTATTTGCTGATGATTGTATAATCTATAGAACAATCAAGTCAGAACAAGATAGCAAAATTTTACAAAAAGACTTAGATGAATTAATAAAATGGGAAACTAACTGGAGTATGTCCTTCCACCCAGAAAAATGTCAACTGCTAAGAGTAACAAAGAAAAAGAAACAAATAAATTCAAAATATTTCATTCATGGAAAAGAACTAACCCAAACTACAGATGCGAAATACTTAGGAGTCATAATAAATGAGAAACTATCTTGGAATCCCCATGTCAATGAAGTTATTAAAAAATCAAACAAAACCTTAGGCTTTATAAAAAGAAACTTTTACAAATGTAACAAAGATATAAAACTAAAATGCTATCTCACCCTGGTGAGACCTATACTAGAATATGCATCTTCAGTATGGGACCCATCCACCAAAGAAAATATTGATAAGTTAGAACAAATCCAAAAAAGAGCTGCCAGATTCATTACTGGAGAATATTCAAAACTGACAAGAGTAACACCATTAGTTAAATCATTAAACCTTGAAACACTAGAGGATAGAAGAACCAAGAGTAAATTAGTAATTATACATAAGGCAATTAATTCTAATTTAGAAATACAACACAAAGATAACCTAATACAACCCTCAAATAGACATAAAGACAAAAACACCTTTCTTATTCCATATGCAAGAACAAACACATACAAGTTTTCTTTCTTTCCGTCCGGTATTCGGGCGTGGAATGGGTTGCCTGAAGAAACCAGGAAAGCCACCACTTTATCATCTTTTAAAACTCTAGTAAGAATACAGGACTAAACACAAACCATAGAAATACGTAGGACGCAATAATCTTCTGTACAGAAGGAGCGTCTGTAACATATAAGATAAGAAGATAAATGTATTTTAATTTCTTGGCAAATCTTCAGGATCATTTAATTTTCAACACCTCAAGCATTGTCTAGGGCAGTGGTTCTCAACCTGTGGTCCGTGGAGATATGCCTGAGGGATCCACGAGCACAGCATGAAATTATCCTTTTTTTTTAAAATTAATTAATTTTAATCCTTCGATGGCGATAGCATAGCGCCGAAAACAATAATGTTTGTTGTCTACCTTTACCTTTAGATACACCGAAAACCACATGACGGCACATTACATTTTAGAAGACTATAGTTAACTATAGTAATAGTTGCTATATACTATATTAAAATTCAAAATATTTGAAACGATTAGTAAATCAGAATTAAATCTATACCCCAAGTATTAAAGTAATAAATTAATTAAATTGATTAAACACATAAATATATTTCCAATAAAGAAAAAAAACGAACATAAAGAGTAAGAGAACAATAATTATTCCTCTTACTGATCCTCACAATCTGTGTGAGTAAAATACAGTTCCGGAGAGAGAAGGGGGAAAAAACTAATTGAAACAGGACCTTATGAGGAAGGTTATTTGCGCTTTGCGTTTATATGCGTCATAGCTAATGATCACACCAGACCACAGTGCGTAATATGTTGGATAATTCTAGCAAATGAAGCGGTGAATTCTGCAAAACTCCGAAGACATCTGAAAACTAATCATAATGTCTGCGAGGAGAAACCGTTGGAAATCTCCTTTTGCTAAAACATTCACTTGATAGTCAGAAGCCCTGTATACGAAAGCAAACAAAGGCTTTAAGGGCATCATTTTGGTGGCTACACTATACGAGTTGCACAGGCCAAAGCTTGTTGATCATTAGAGTGATAGCTTATGTATGCGTTGTTCTAACTCACTTGGCTGATATTTTTAAAGAACAGATTGTTCCGGTATAGAATATTAGGACCTGATATTCCCATCAGTTCAATTTGGGCTTATGCCGTAAGTCAAGCATATTATATAACGTTATAACATTTTTCCCCTTTTAAAAGTTTTACCATAGATTTTTTTTTAAAAATATTCCTTTATCCCATGAAACGGCTATGAGAATTATCATATAGCAATTAAATTTAAATCTAACATGTGTTAAAACTTTAAATTTTAATACCAGTAACAGATAGTAAAACATCGTCCATATTAAATATAAGGGCTTAATCAATATATATATATATATGCATACTATATATAGCATAGACTCGTATAGAGCACAAAGTCTTATGCGCAGGACACTATGGAGCTAACCCTGACATAGTTATTTAACAATACATAAGTACTTTTGTTCACATAAGAGGAATAATTAAATTGTACTAGATGGAGTTTACTGTAGGGTTCAGTTAAATAATAATACACGGAGTTTGGTTTAAATGGGGTTAACTATATAGAGTAAATATAGAGGTTAAGCAGTGTACAATTAAATAAATAGAGTTAACTATGTATTATCATTAGAAATTAGGACTATGTACACCCAGTGGCATTGCTAGGAGGTGCGGTGGGGGCGGGCCGCCCCGGGTGACACCTTTTGGGGGATGACACCAAAACGTAAAATTCTGTATATTCCTGTTATTTTGCACTGGAAAACTCGGATGAGGTCTATGGGTTAAGTCGTGAAAGGATGACACCATGAGCTACCACCCCAGGTGACACCAAACCTAGTGACGCCTCTGTGTACACCTAATTTGTATATATCGTTATAGACATGCTTTAGATGTTAACCATACAGTTAAATATATATAGAGGGGGTTTAACTCAATAATTTATAGAATTTACATATAGAGCGTTAATTATATAGAGTTTATATAGAGAGGCGAGAGGGTTAACTATATAGAGTAAATATCAAAAGATTTTACCAAGAAGATCTTAATATATAGCTAACTGTTAAATTTAGTTCGACTATATAACTTAATTTCGGTTTAATAATAAACAGTTAAAATAAATAGAGAGATATGAAAAGTAATATTGATAGAGATAGAGTTAAATATCAAGATATGAATTAATAAGAATTCAATATTTAAAGGGTTAACTGTAAATAAGTTAATATCTATATGTTAAATATGTAGAGTTAAAATCCAGAGGTTACAAATGTTGACTGAAGGTGAAATACGTATATAGATAAACAATAAATTGTTAAAAATCGAGACGTTAACTAAGCAACAAGCATATAAAGCTAAATTTTTAGAGGTTGACTTGACTGGCTGAGTTATAAGCACTGGAGGATTTGACTTTACCTGATGATAAGAAAAGGTTTTAGTCCGAACAACTCCATAACTGCCTCGACAACACCACAGCCTCACGGCGTACACACCACTATACACATGTTCATGTACACACGTTCGAGTACACACACACACACACTCCCTTGTTGGGTAGTTTTTATTGTCGTTTTCGATTGTGGTGGGGAATCGATAGAGAGGCGAGGTGACGCCACAAGCAGGCCCCACCTGGCAGTAGTTACCTGGTCGAATCGTGCGGCGTTACCTTGACAATGCTGAGTCGATGGCCGTACTGCTCATGACGCTAACTTGGGAAACAAAAAAAATAAGCGGGTAGGGGGGCGATTAGATGTTAGACAGGGGCGGATCGAGGGTGGGAGAGGTCACAGACTATAACTTCCTGCCATGTTTCTTGAATGTTTCTTAGTTTTTGTGTTTGATTGTTGTTGTTGTTTTTTAAAATCATTTTGTTGTTGTGGTTGTTGTTTTTATTCTTTATTTTTTTTTTTTTATTTGTTGGTTATTTTGTTTAGGTTATGGTTTGAGCTTTTGGTGTGCTTTTTCTTTCCAATGATAACTATGACAATACCGTGATAACCCAAATGTCTTCATATGGCCTATATAAGATATTGTCGTGGTTGTTTGATTACTGCGATCACAAGATGGTTGAATGTGAAAAACAACAGAGTTTAGATAGGAAACAGTGCAACAGTGATAGGTTCAAATAAGGTAAAGCTGTAATATTGGGAATCAGTGATTGTAAAGTTATGTGGCATTTTTAAAGTAGGCGTGACTGTTAAAATAAAAGATAGAATTATAAAATAAGTTAAATATTATGTACTTTAAGGTATTTGTAAAATACGGTGGATTAGTAAAATAAGGTACGATCATAAAATGTTAAATATATTAAGATTGTATAATTAGAACTAAGTTATGATTTTAAAATATACGATTTGAACTATGTTAAGATTATACGATAAGTTAGGATTGCCACAATAGTAAGTTTGAATTGCAAAATAAATTAAAGGCCATCCATAAAAGACGTCACGCATCAGAGGGGGTGGGGGGCGTCACACATTTGTGACCATGTGTGACGAGGGGCGATGTTTACGAAATGTGACGTCACATCGAAAAGTGCAAATTTTAATTACAGTTCCCCTTAAATAATAATTGATTGCTTACAATGTCTTTTATGAAGCTTTACATTATTTCGCGCGTGTTACGATATTAGAGTGCGTGCAGTCTGACACTAAAAAAGTGATTTAAAACGTGCACATATTCAAATAAAATGATACGGCTTTTATCAGGGGGAGGGGAAGCTTTGTGAAATCATAGTGAAGTTTTTGTGACGACGTGTGACGAGGGAGGGGGGGGGGGTAAATTGGCCAACATTGCGTGATGCAATTTATGGACGGCCCCTTAGGATTGCAAAGTAATTTGAGAATGTAAAATGAGTTACGATTATAAAAAATTTAAGGTTGTAAAATAAGTCAAAGCTGCAAAATAATTGGGATTCAAAAATAATTTAGGATTATCAGGCTGTTCCTGATGAACATTGAAAACTCCTCAGAGACAGAGTATTGTTGTGCTATTATAACGTAAAACTCCTCAGAGGCAGAGTATTGTTGTGCTATTTTAACGTAAAACTCCTCAGAGGCAGAGTATTGTTGTGCTAATATAACGTTAAACTCTTCAGAGGCAGAGTATTGTTGTGCTAATATAACGTAAAACTCCTCAGAGGCAGAGTATTGTTGTGCTAATATAACGTAAAACTCCTCAGAGGCAGAGTATTGTTGTGCTAATATAACGTAAAACTCATCAGAGACAGAGTATTGTTGTGCTATTATAACGTAAAACTCCACAGAGGCAGAGTATTTTTGTGCTATTATAACGTAAAACTCCTCAGAGGCAGAGTATTTGTGTGCTATTATAACGTAAAACTCCACAGAGGCAGAGTATTTTTGTGCTATTATAACGTAAAACTCCACAGAGGCAGAGTATTTTTGTGCTATTATAACGTGTCCAACAAAAGAAAACTTCGTCTGATGTTGATAGATGCGACGTGATCGTACAACAGTGAGGTCTGAAGCATGCAGATATCTAGAGGTTAAACAGCTTGGAAGAGCTTTTTGCGGTTAATTTCTTTTTAAATAAATATTACCTCTTGTAAGTAATTTTTAATCTTTTGATGGCACCAATTCTGCTTATACTTATAGGTAACAATGGGTGAATTATGCCTTGAAAATTTCAAATTGTATAATAATAACTACACCATGACGATAAAGATTACGATGATTATTTTGTTATTTGATGGGGAAACAGTCCAGTCTATTCAACTCAAGCTCAATTCAACTTTTGCGTTTTCCCTCCTTTTTTAAAAAAATCTGAAGAGTTCCGAAAGTAATAATTGTCTCTGGCATGGAACAAGCAGTGGCGTAGCTATGTGAGGGGGAGGGGGACAAATTTGAAAGTCCACCCGGGCCCCCAAATTAGTGCCTGAAATTGTTGGGGTTTTTTTTTACATTAAATGTTACACTGCCGCCATGGATGTGGAGCCACCAAAGAAGTTAAGCCCCCCCCCCCATCCCGCCCGGGTTCCCAAATTCTTACGAATTCCTAGCTACGCCACTGGGAAAAAGGACTTCGTAGATAATTTGGCCGCAGTTATATAATTTCACATATTCTACTAATTTACCAGCTCTTTGTATGAGGTAAAAATTAAAAATAAATTTTGGAAATATGCGCATTTCTTTTCTTTCGTTTTCTTTCTTTTTTAAATTTATTAATTAATTTATCTATTTATTTGTTTGGAGATTCCCTATGATGATAGCACTTTAACACATCGCCAATGAGGAACCCTTCAATAAGAACTTGTAAGTATTTGGAGACATTGTGAAAATACAATAGCGTCAATTGTAGCTATTCATAGCACTTAGAAGGGGGTCTCATTAAATATTCTTTTGGAATGATCTGACTTCTTCCTTGTTTCGGGTTCAATCCATGTTTGTATGGACCAGGTTATCGTCTGCTGCAGTCAAATGAACCGATGATTCACGTCCTGGGTCAAACAACTAGAGAGGAAGTGTGTTGTTCTCAATGTTGGGCCACACCGGATCCGATCTTCAAAACGATATCAGTGTCGCTGTGGCTTTAGTTGGATGAAAACACTTGTAGAAATTATTTTTAAAAACATGTTAATTTTTTACATGGATTTATTATTTGTAAATAATTTAATCATTTTGTATAGATTTTTCTATATGTAGCTTATATGTTTTGTCGTTTTACTCTGAGGCCATTTTTTCGTCATATATTAAAGATAATTTGAGAATCCCTAATCGGCTGACATCTCAACAGTTACATCATCATTACAATAATTAATACGTCCAGAAATGCTTGTTACAGTTTGTCATTCCATGATCATCCCGTTAACAATTAACACAAGGAAACACAATGACAACATATCGTAACTCTCGACACCAATTAGTAGCTGTGCCGCACTAGTTACGTTGAACCTAATATGTCATATTCATCAAAGCAACAAACTTGAAATGTAATTTTTATTTTTTTTTCCTATAGATCTATTTTCTATTATTAATTTTAAATTTTAACCCACGAAGAACGAAAATGCACCAATAACATGTATTAATAACGCTTGAATACGATATTTATTACTTCTTATGCAATCAAACTATTTTTTTTAAAATAATGAGCTGAAATGAGATGGATGGCAGACATCAAATGAACATTATTTAATAATAAATAATAATATTTTACATAGGGCTGCGAAAACTAATGATTAGTTGCTTGATTAATCGTTAATAATTTTAACGATTAAAAAATTTTAACAATTAATCGACCAACCACTAGTAAATGTACTGAAATTCAAAAATTAAAACATTTCGGCAGATTAATATACACTAATTTCCGGACGACCACACGAACATTTTGGTTTGAAACTATAGACTGTCGCTTATATTGTGTCCATTGAGAGAAAAGTCATGGCCTACAGTGTAATGTTCCCTCTAATTCTAACCTTGGTTGGTCCGTGTGCAAATTTAAAAATAAAACTCGTGTGCAAAGTTGAACAATATTTTACCAAATTTGCTGCGCGGTGATTCTAAACTCCTCCGTGGCTTCGGTCAAATATCTGCACAGCCGCGTTGCTTAAATGAAACATTGCTACCATGTTTTTAACACTTCGCTTACATATCATCTGCAAGCCAAACATCCACTACAGTATCAGAAAATTCAGCCAGGGCTGGTCTTAGGGTACGTTTATAGAGGCGGCGGGTAGGCGGGTTGCCGCGAGCTGGTTACTCGCGCCAGAAAACCGCGCCTAATCCCTCGCGCGGTTGGTGTTTATAGTAAAAGCGGGAAAAAGCCAGGCGAGCCAACAAACAATTCACATGCAATCCAGTCTCTCCTTGCAATAGCAAACAGAAAAAAATTGCTCCTGTTATTGATGACTATATAATTTATTCCAAAACTTGTGACCAAATTTCAAAACTCTGCACCCTTTCCCTCACAACTTATTTAATTTTAGAGATATGGGTAAGAACATTTCAGGAAACATTTACAATCCAATATACAAAACAATGAATAAGAAATGTTTAAAAGAAATCAAGATTTTGACATTTTAAATAAATATATATGAAGGGATGTTGTAAAAAAATCATATTGAAAATTTTTTAAAAAATACAAATCCGTTAAAACATGTGCATGCTTGTATTGTAATTGAATGCTTGGTACAATTAAACCAATAACTGCATTTAAATGTTTAAAGGGTAAGTATTTGACTTTAAAAATAAATTTAAAACAAATTATTAAAAATTATTTGTTAAAATATACCCCACCGACGAGGTCTGATTACTAAAATATGAAATTAAAATTAAATTCAACAAGTATTTGTCAATGAAAATGTCAGTACCTCATTTAAAGATAATAAAAGAACATTTATTCAAATTTTTAAACATATAATTCATAAGCTTTGTAATTGTCTTTGTCATCTATTTTGTCATTGGAAGAAATTTCAAGTTTTGGGATTGATTTTGAATTTTATTACCTCTTATATTTATACCCATAATTATCTTTGTTTTCTTATTTAATTTTAATTATTAAAATGAATGTTATTTTGATTGATTTGTAAAAACGTATTTTATGTTAATTGTCTTTGTCAATATCTTTGTAAAAAAGATAAAAGATGATGGTGAGTGATAATTTAAAAATATGTATTATGATAATATTTATATTATATTACCCTACACAATCCAGTAAATCTAAAATAAAAGGATTATAATGTCTTTATCATTATTAATTACAAGGTTATTACTTATTTGGACTTAGTATTAGACAAAAGACAAGACTATTATTAATAGTATTCTTAACTTAATTTAATAGTTTATAGTTATAGTATTTGAACGTGATAGTAATAATGTATAGTATAGTTATAACTATAGACTATAACTGAATAACTGTAAGTACATGTATATTATAGTAATAGTACATGTATAGTATAATTAAAAATATATAATTAATTAGTACTATATTACTAGTCCACAACCAAATAAAATCTAAGAAAAATGTAGCAAAATAAGTGAATTACTGGCATCTTTCTATAACTTATTTAGTTCTGCCCAAATAACAATAAAAAGTCATCAATGACAGAAGCCATTTTTTTCTGTTTGCTATTGCAAGGAGAG
This sequence comes from Radix auricularia, assembly GCA_002072015.1. Classification (NCBI taxonomy): domain Eukaryota; kingdom Metazoa; phylum Mollusca; class Gastropoda; family Lymnaeidae; genus Radix; species Radix auricularia. The sequence continues at coordinate 503,031 of MUZC01002318.1, read as the reverse complement.
ACTGGATTGCATGTGAATTGTTGTTGGCTCGCCTGGCTTTTTCCCGCTTTTACTATAAACACCAACCGCGCGAGGGATTAGGCGCGGTTTTCTGGCGCGAATAACCAGCTTGCGGCAACCCGCCTACCCGCCGCCTCTATAAACGTACCCTAAGGCGATGTGAACGATTGTTCAGCTCGACTGGTTACATTGTCAATAAGACCCGCTCATCACTTGAACCAAATGTCAATACGCTTTTTTTTTTAAAGAAAGATGTGGTATAAAAAAAAATTCCAGTGTTATTAAGATTTTCGACAAGTGCGTTTACTAAATGTTACTTATGACATCATATATTTCAATTTTTGGCTTTAATTGAAAATAAAGATCAATTAATCTTTAAATTCTCAAAAGTTAACGATTATATTTAAATTAACCGTTAGCAGCCCTATTTTCAAGTTTAACTAACGTTGAATTTAAGTATATATTTTTACCCTTATCCATCTATTGGATTCCCTGATGACCCATGGATCACATCACATCTGATTTATTATTTTATCTTTACTCAGCCCTCCAGCTGGTGGCAGGCCGACCAGAAGTGGACCAGTTGCAACTTCCTCGGCCCCCGGGCCCGGGGTAAGTACGCCCCTGATTTCTGGAAATTCCAAGTTTTTTTGTTTTAAGCTATGCATACATGGTTGGCGTGAACTGATAGCGGTATAAGGGATAGAAATTCTCTACGTTGCAGATGTAACTCCATAGGCAAGCACACTAATAGCACCTGAGGTTGGGGGATTCACTCCGATGAAGAACAGTGATTGAGACTTATGCGTCTCTCCAAAGCTAGACATACAGAAGAGTGGCGAAAGGGGTGGGGGAACATTGGTCCAGGGACACCGAAAATAGGCATATGACGTTAAATTATAAATCGGGGGTTGGCGAAATTTAATGCCTGATACCCTAAAAATATATAATTTTATGTTGGGCAACCCCAAAGGAGCAGATTCTAGCGGATGTTATAAGTTCCTAATGAGTCTGCAATACTACCAAGAGTTCCTTTATTTATAAATTGAGTAACTTACCCTTGCTTGGGAATCCTTGGTATAAATTAACTAAGGGAAGTTATATATGTTGGGGGGACGGGGACAAATTTTATATTTTTATCGGCGCGAATATCCCAGCCACAACTCTGCAGACAGACGTGCGATCTCAACAACAGCAACTGATGATGTCTCTGGTATGGAGATTTTTAGTTTTAATCAGAATGTATAGCTTCACTTCTATCCGCTATTCTCTTGTGCAATCAGATTCATATAGGATCTCAAAGCTGCACCAGGATGCGAGGCCAGATTTGCTCCTTACGTCGACTGCTCTTTTGTCAGCCCTAATTTATGCTCCAAACATTGTAGTCATGACAGACTTAAATTTTCAACACATGTTTACAAGAATACTATGTTTATCGCAGGAGATATGCTCCGCGGCCGACCGCAAAAACTGAATTTCCGCGAAGTATGGACACTCACTGTTAAGCAAAATGAAATAGGTAAATAAAATGACTTTTACATATATTGTATAGCGAAATACACGTAGTCATGTAATAGGTTATTATGAATATGCTGCGCAGCAAAAAAAATGATGACAATGAAGGGATGATGACATTTATTGCGCGGCCGATTGATTGTATTTTACGTGTCTTCAAATAGATGTCCTATTCCCTGTCCCAACTCTTCTAATACTAGTAACTTGAACTTGAACTATCCCTTAACCCGACGCTGGGTCGTTGGGGCACCATTTTGAGCTGCGCACTAACTCATGCCAAGTGTCACGGTTCTGAGCTGCCTTCTGGGAATCGCTAAATGAAAGGCCGGTCCACTCTTTGATGTTGTCCTCCCAACTCTTCCTTGGTCTGCCTCTTTTCCTTCTTCCCTGGACTGTGCCTTGCAATATCGTCTTTGAGAGACCTCCAGATCTTGACACGTGTCCGTACCATCGTAGTTTCCTCTTTTTAATTGAGGTGAGAAGGTCCTCGTAAGGGCCAATGACAGCACTTATTTTGTCGCGGACCGCTTTGTTCGTGATGAGCGCCGTGTAGGAGATGTTTAATACCTTTCGAAAACATCTCATCTCAAGCGCACTAATTCTTTTTTGGAGGTCTGCGGTGAGCGTCCAAGCCTCACAACCATAGAGGAAGACTGACATCGACAGAGAGCGCATTAGTCGAATCTTTGATCTCAGGGAGAGCTTCTTGCTTTGCCAGATGTTTTTCAGTTTGCTTAGTGCTGCAGTTGTTTGGGCCGTTCTGGCAAGAATTTCTGGTTTTGAGCCTTCATCGGATATTACAGCCCCTAGATATTTGAAGGTAGGGACCTCCTCGAGTTTTTGACCGTTTATCCGTATTTCACTTGTGAAATTCTTATTTGCCATGACCTTGGTCTTTTCTGCATTAATTTCCATGCCATAGGCCTTCGACGTCTTCTCTAGCTTTGCAAGGAATTCTTTTAGTTCGTCCTCGCTGCCAGCTAGGCCGTCTATGTCATCGGCGAAGCGTAAGTTAGTTATGATCCTTCCTCCGATGCTGACCGTTCCGACATGGTCTTCGAGCACATCAGTCATAATTCTTTCTAGGAAGAGGTTGAAGAGGATGGGGGAGAGTAAACACCCTTGTCTAACACCAACAGTGGTCTTGAACCAATCTCCCAGCTTGCTGTTGTAGAGTACTGCGCTGGATGCTCTGTTGTATAGGTTCTTGATCACAGTAATGAGGTTGGCGTTAATATTGTACTTGTGCATGGTTGCCCACAGTGCTGCATGCCACACTCTGTCAAACGCCTTTTTGAAGTCTATGAAGACATGAAAGAGGTCCCTCTGGTGTTGCAGATGTTTTTCACAGAGCACTCGCAAGTTGAAGATCTGCTCTGTTGTGCTCCTTCCTGCTCTGAAGCCTGCTTGTTCTTCTGCAATGATCTGCTCTGCTTGTGGTTTTAGTCTGTTTAGTATTACCATGAGCATGACTTTGCTGGGGTGACTGATCAGGCTAATTGTGCGGTAGTTCTGACACAATTGTAGATTACCCTTCTTTGGGAGCGTTATAACCAGCGATTGAGTCCAGGGTGTTGGCCATTCTCCTGTCTGCCAGATCTTGTTGCACATGCTAGTTAGAATGTTTATTACTGGGTCACCTCCTGCTTGAATCAGTTCACCTGGGATGTTGTCTGCTCCAGCCGATTTCCCCTTTTTCAGCTTTCGCGCAGCAAGCTCCACCTCATCACGGAGAATGTAATGCATGTCCATGTTAGATGACGTTGGGCAATTGAGCACTGATTCGTCGCCCTTTGAGTCTTCATTGTATAGCTCAGAACAGTATTCGGTCCATCTTTTTATTATTTCTTGTTCTTCTGTAATACATTTCTCAGATTTATCTTGAATTGTTGAGATGCGACCTTGCTTGGTGGATGTCAGATCTTTGACAATCTTGTAAGCCTTTTTTGAGTTGTTTCTCTGTAGATTATCATCGATGTCTGAGCATTGTTGTTCTATCCAGTTTGTTTTTGCTTTATTCATTTCTTTCCTGATCTTTTTGTTGATTGTTCTGTATTTGATTGCTCCTTCTGCAGTATTCTTTGCGTTCTTAAGTTTTCTTCTTTCATCGCACATCTCTAGGATATAAGTGGAGACCCATGGTTTTTTATAGCACGTTTTTTGCCAAGTATATCTTTCGCATGTAAGGTTCTTACATTCCATGTGCCAATAATTATGTCTCCTCTTCTTTTGAGGTTGTATGGGGGTGTTGGTTGTGGTGCACCAGTAGTAGATTTTACGTCCCCATCCTGGTGTGCAATGGTAGACGCGGCCCTTGTTAACCCGGGCGACGACCGAGCCGGTATGTGTTGAGTTAGTATAATAGTCATATGGTATGTCTAGGGCAAGAATTTCTTGGCGGCGCCCATCCCTCTCCAAGCTTAACCACAGCCGGTTTCCTCCTTATCGGTGGCCCGCCTTGGTCGTGGACACGTAGCCGTTGAGTTCGCATGTGAACTCGTCCGCCCTGGCCGGTGCTCCAACTAGGAAGTCGTACGCCCAGTGGTGCCGTGTCAGCACTAACTACTATATTTAAAAACTCGCGAAGCGGTGAATCCGAGAAAAGTGAACCACGAACGAGACAGGGATTCGTGTAAGATAATGTTATAAAGTTGGTTTTTATTTTTTTTAAGTTAATATTATTTTGCCACTGCAAACCCATTTTTGTTCAGGTGCATAGTCAGGGAAATAACCAAATAATTCAAGCGGGTGAAAATTTTTCAATGAATATTTCCCCTTTGAACGACAAGTTCTTTAAATCTGAAAACATTTGACTGCTGTACATAGTGATAAATATGAGAGGCGCTTAGAATGACAGCATCATAATGAGGAATCTTCATATTTTGTCGCTCTCTTGTTTCTAACTTCGCCTTCTAAGAACATTAGGACAAATGTGACAATTTGGAAAATTGTATTATGGCTTTGTTGCACGTTTCCTCATTATAGTAACATTTAACTTCATTTTTTAGCATTTATTTTAATGGTGTTGATCACTGAATAGTTTGTTTTTTTTTGGCAGAAGTTTGAGCTCAGTGCTTCTCAAATTTTCTAGTATGGCGGACCGGCAGAAATTTTTCCATTGCTCCAGGGATTGGTGCAATATTTTACCTGTATTGACGTGGTAATGAAATGTAATTTATTTGATTTTATTTCATTTTATGTGCTTATTGCCAAAAATTAGACATATTCTCTATGGTTAGTAATGGTTGGACTTGGATGACCCACGAACCGTCACTGGTCCGCGGATCACCTCTTTGAGTAGCACTTCTTTAGTTCATGGGTTATGTTATTTTCTCCTTCGCTGCTGTTGTACTCATTTAGCCTTGATTGCCTTTAAAATTTCAGGGCTCGTGTCTTAAATTAGAGTTACACCGTCCATTCCCTTTAAATTTAAAACGATGTTACCGATTACAGCATCTCACTTTTTATTCATCCCTCTAACCTTTTTTTTTTCTTTCAAATTTGAAATCAGTTTATCCCACATCGTGACTTGACGCAATCAAATGCGGGCACCATCCAAAATCTCATCCACCCCACCACAACACCATTCTCCACCAAACCTACTCCCAAACAAACTTAACAATCGCTTGAACATGATTAGCCCATCAAAAAAGAGGGTGGCGTGACAGGTGGCCAGTTTTAATGATCCACACGTTTCACAGAGATTATTTTCCGGGCATTCATGACACAAAGGGAACTTATTCAGATATTTACTTGCCAATCAACAAGTGTGGGTAGTAGGTCTTTAGTAAATATTTAAATAATGTGTTGCTTTTTAATTACCGAAAGAGAAATTTCGAAACATTTGATCCAAAAGGTCTTTATTTTTTAATGTAAACAATTTAGAGATATAAAACTGAAATTACAGCTTTTTATTCAATAAATTAATTAAATAATTAGCAATAAAGAAATCGTTAATTCTGTTAAATTAAATATTGTTTGATTTATTTATGTTGTTGTTATTATACTGAATTTTTTTAATGTATATGTCCCTGTATTAACTTTCTATAACGTGGTTTTTATCTTTTGTGTTAATTTTCTCCCATATGTCAATTTTCTCCAATGTGTCAATTTTCTCCAATGTGTCAATTTTCTCCAATAACGTTTCAATGTCTTTTCTGTGAGGTTTGTCCATTGTGTAAATTAGATCTGCTGTGACCACTACTTATTTGGTGTCATCTGTTATCTTCCACATCTTAATTTCTACTAAACCTTGTAGACATCGCTATATATATTGTGCCTCACCGCGCACGTCAGTCAGTGTGAAGTACCTATGAGGGGTAACTCTTAGTTATTTTTTTAATTTTAAATTTAGTTGTAAAGTAATAATAATTTTGGTGTCCAGTTTAAATGAGCGTGTTGTGTTTCTCGCCGTAAAATATCCAATATGACAGTGCCTCATTGTTTGAGCTTATAATAATTTTGGGAAACAAAACGATGTAAATAAGATACTATGTTAAGATTGAGGCTAATTGGTGGCACTATTATTTATTATGTCGAGGCTAGAGGGGCACCTTTGTGAACTTTTAAAAGTTACTTTTCATTGGTAGTAACAGGTCATCACTTAACCAGTGGCGTAGCTATGGGAGGAGAGGGGGACAAAATTCAAAAGTCCCACCCCCCAAATTAGTGTCCCAATTTTTTTACATTAAATATAGCGCTACCGCAAATGAAGGTGGGGCCTCCAAAGAGGTTAAGCCCCCCGGGGCCCCCAAACTCCTACAAATTCCTATCTACGCCAATGCACTCAACCTGGGTGAAAAGTAGAATATGAAAGTATTGATATCCTTTTTGTCCCGACCCGTAGCGTAGAACAGATATTGCGCTTGTTTATTTATAATCAACTAATGTTTTATTGCTGGTAATGTCTTCATTAGCCGCATAGCGGGTTATACACATAAATATAGTCATCGGGCAAGAAGACCTAACACAAATTATCCGTATCTGGATATAAACGTTTAGTTTCGGGGGGGGGGGCTTCATTGCTTGCGTTATTTGGTTTAAATGATTACCACAACCTTAAGATGCAGGTTAAAGCAAACGTGGGTCGTTAAACGGAATCAGCAAAACAGATTTAGTAACACTGTGGTAGCAATTTACATTTAGCCATAGATCTACAGAATTAGCCATATTTTGTTCGGCTCACTTCACAGGCAATGTTCCCCTAAGGTTTAATGGCCCATGTGCAAAGTAAAAATTCTCGTCTGCAGATTAAAGGGAACATTGCTCACAGAGTTAACTTTAGAGTTAACCACACCGAGTTTCTACACAAGCCGTACAGGATTAGGTACAGTGGCGTAGCTAGAGGGGGGCGGTGGGGGCGGTCCGCCCCGGGCGGCACACATTTTGAGGGCGGCACTTGTGGGCAGTTAAAAATTACAGCCATTTCCAACAAGCGCCCTTAAGTGTTTTTTTTTAAGGGATAAAGCCAAGGTAAAACAAAAATATTCATCATTTTGAGTCTTAATTAACGGGTCACACAACATTTGTATGATGAAAATATTGGTTGTTATAACTAACTCAAACTTCTTAAAAAATAAAGATCGCTCAAAAAAGGTATTGATTTGTTTGGAAAATCAATCGATATACGTAATAGATTGCGCTTCTTTATGAAAACTACACAAGAAAACACGCCACCGCGGGGCCGAAAAATATGTGCTATTAATATCGCCACGGCAGTTTTTGCGTGGAATTTCCACATGCGCAAATGATTCGCAAACAAGTACCTTCTTAGCATGGTGGTTCAAATATTGTGTTTAACTTGCAAGTATTAATTAATGTTATTGTTTCAGTTTTCATTAAAGTATTATATGGGAATTAATAAAAAAANGTGCTACCCTTTTCTTTTGTATATTTTAAGTTTTATTAATTTATGGGAACTCATTTTGTTTGTTGATTTTTTAAAATTATTTTTTAAAATTAATGCAAACCCATTTCATGGAACAAAGCGATACTCTAATTCAAAACGCTTTTAAATCAGCCAAAACAATGTGAAAGAAATATGGGTGTTTAAAGTTCAGAAGACATGGTGATATTTTTAGAATAAGTGCAACGAGAATTGTTTTTATCAAAAGATAGAATTTAAAAGAAAATAAAAGAACGCTTTGATCAGGTGACTATACTTGCAAGAAAATATTCATACATAGTACCATATAATACCCTGTAACCTACTAAGTGAGGAATTTGCTCATCAAATAAATAATTGATAAAGACAATTTCAATATTTAAAGAAAAAGGATCCCGGTTTTTATAGCTGTACCTACACTACTAGGTACACTACGTTCGAAAAAACGGGGGAAAGACACTTTTATCTATGAACATTTATTCAACAGTTTAGATTGGAATCATATGTACCCAACAAGAAAATTGTAATTTTGCTATGAACTTTCTCAACATTGCTATCAGTGTTGCTAGTCGTGAAAGGAGCTTCTCCAAACTGAAGTTGATTTTAAAAAATATCTTCGTTTCACAAGGAGTGATTTAAGATCATAAAATCTGGCAATATTGACCATAGAACAACATAATACAAATAATTTGAAATTTTGATAGCATATTACACGATTTTTCTACTATGAAAGTTAGTAAAGTAAATGTATAAATATGTTTACATACAAATGTATACAATTTCTTTTTAAAAAATCATATATCTATAAATACAAAATAAAAGCATATAAATTGGTAACGTTTTTTAGTATATGTGTTGGCTCTTAGGGAGAGGGGGGCTGCACCTGCGACCTCAGTAACTTTGTTGTGGCCTTTTAAAAAAGTATCTTGTAATTTTATAAGTGTGTATTTATAGGTATATCATTTTAAGCGGCGTCTTTTATTACTGCTTACATAAATATAGCATTAAAAGGTAAAAATGTTTTCACCCATTACTTCGCTTCAATTACAATTATGTATTCATGTTTATTTTAATTTTTAAAAAAATCCATCAAATGATTCACTTACAGAGGGCTATCCATAAATGACTTTACGCTATTTTGGCTGATCCCCCCCCCACCCCAGCTCTCGTCACACGTCGTCATAAAAACTTAGACCCACTTTTTTCCATATGACGTCACAAATCTTTGGCCCCCCATAAAACCGTTTTTACAATTTAAAAATGTGCATGTTTCAAATCAATTAATTGTCATTTAAGTATGTTTTTAGTGTACGGCTGCGCAATATTGTAACACTCGTAAAGCCATGTAAAACGTCATTAAATAAAGTGTCACTACTCAAATATTTACGTGGAGATTTTATTGAAAGTTGCGCGACTTTGATGTGACGTAACAATTATTAAACATTACCCCTCGTCACAAATGTGTGAATCCCCCCTTCTTTCGGCGCGTGACGTCATTTAAGAATTTTCTCTAAAAAGGGCGGCAAATTGGAGACCGCCCCGGGCGGCAAAAGTTCTAGCTACGCCACTGATTAGGTATATATATAGAATTAGAAACATAGTCATACAGAGAATGACCCCATAGAGTGGTAAATACGGTGTTCACGTACTTTAAAACATACAGAGCTACACATACAGAATGAGCCATACATACAGCACAGCAGAGACTGACATAAACAGCTTTGGGCGGGTTAGACTCTAACGGTGTAAACCTTCAGATGTGCGTGCTGAGAAACCCCCTGGAAGTTTCAAAAGTGCTGACCCTCTATTGTCCATAATGCGTTCAGGCTGTCTACCCAGTCAATCTATAGAACTTAAGTGGTTCATGATATCGAATTGTTCACATCTGTGCGAAATAGAGACACCCAACGTAATCGCATAGCTGTGATAGAGCGATTTCGCCTTACGGGTTAAATCCCGATCCACAAAAATATATAATATCGACGCGTGCGGCGGACCAGCTGGTAACAGCTGCAGCTATTATATTGATGAGGCGACACCAACTGAAAGAGCTTTTCCCCTTCTTTTTAGGCAATTAGAGTCCTAAAATCTGAACTGGCTGTGGCGCACTGTTTCATTTGGGAAACAAAGAAGACAGCAATGCTGGATTCTATCTTTGTTTGTTTATTTGGTTGGTTGGTTGGCTGGTTGGCTGGTTGGTTGGTTGGTTGGTTGGTTGGTTGGTTGGTTTGTTGGCTGGTTGGTTGGTTGGTTGGTTGGCTTGTTGGCTGGTTGGTTGGTTGATTGGTTGGTTGGCTGGTTGGCTGGTTGGTTGGTTGGTTGGCTGGTTGGCTGGTTGGTTGGTTGGCTGGTTGGCTGGTTGGTTGGTTGGTTGGTTGGTTGGTTGGCTGGCTGGCTGGCTGGCTGGCTGGTTGGTTGGTTGGCTGGTTGGTTGGTTGGTTGGTTGCCTGCTTAGTTCTTTCCTTTTCTTCACAGCCCGAAATTTCAGACTCACTGTGACTCTGTGACGTGACTCAATTTATATATAAACATTATTTTTTCAGTCTAAAAGGTGACGCCCACTCGCCGATGACGTCACTGAAATTATTGCTGACTGGGGAAACTGGAATGATCGAGATTTTTGTCGTCCCCGTACCACTGTGAAATCAAAACGTTGAAGCTGGCCAAAGACGCAGCCTGTCACAGCAAGACGTTAGGTTGACATTGCTTGAATCATTAGACAAAGACAACACCTGTGACAAGACGTCCACAGCTAGAAGACAATGACATGTAATTGAGATCCTTTTCGATCATGAACACGCAAGGTTCAGAAACATGGCAATGAAGCATTATTTCCCCAACAATCAATTTAGCAGCTTGCTAAAAGGACAAACATCCCCTTTACTTCTGGCGTAGCTATAGGATGGGGAGGAGGTCCAAATTCTTAAGTCCACCCAGGCCCATTTATCCCGCCAGTGCCATGTATATGGGGTCTCCTAAAGATGTTAAGTAACCCCCCTCGAGCCCTCAAACCCTTACAAATTCCTAGCTACGTCACTGCCCCTTACCCGCTTCCCCCACCGCCCCGATCCTATCATCAATTTTAAATAGTTAGAATAAGCTGGCGTCTCCAAACATAAAGATGCCATTTAAAACAATCCTCGTGCGCACGTGCGAGCTATATATATATATCCTAATACTAAAAATAAAGCCAAAGCCTTCACTGACCCATTGACTCACTGACTCATCACTAATTCTTACCATGTAGGTAGAAGCAAGAAACTTTGGGATGTTGTTGGGTACCCTTTCACAACGAAAATTGTCGAAAAGGAATTTTAAAATTCCCGCTCATATGGGTCCGGGGGACCAAAAACGTTTTTCCAAAAATGGCCTATAAAAACTCAAAATCACTAATTCTCCTATTACCCGAGTAGGTAGAAGCATAAAACTTTGGGAACTTGCTGAGCACACTCTTATAGCGATAACTGGCGACATATAATTTTAAAATTTCCACTCATGGGTGGCCGCGGGCCCTAAAATGGACTATATAAAACTGAATAAACACTAATTCTCCAAGTTTCCGTCTAGGTACAAGCTTGAAACTTAGGGGAGGTGGTGAGTGCCCTCCCACAATGGTAAGAGTCGAAAAATATTAAATCATTTCTTACTGGGGCCGATTGCCCAAATGTAGGGGCTTTTTTTAACCCAATGTGAGCTATATAAAAAAAGATTCAGCCTTAAAACTTCAAATTCCTGTGTACATAGGAGCCTGAAAATTTGGTGAGGGGAAGTTGTTGAGTACCCTGAGTATGTAATTTTTTACTTTTTTGTTTTTCCATGGGGCCATGACAGACAGACAAGACGGTTTAAGTTAATATATTTAGTATATCCATCATGATTCAGATTGAAATCAATAGGTGTTTTGAATTAGTGTAACGCGGGATCTCAAAGCTAACTGAAATCCTAATTTACCGCTGCAATTCGCGGGTAAATTGCTTGTGTGCGTGTGTGTATATATATGTNCATTCACACACGCACTCTATAGACACGCACTCTCATACAAAATAACACACAGACACAATACTCAACAGCTCTACACCCAGTTAAAGATGTTAATTTTTCGACAAAAGGAAATAAATTGAAACAAAGAATTTTAAATAAATTAGATTTATCTTAATAAAATAATTCTACGATTACTTCAATATGCTGTACCCAAACAAATAAATGGGGGGGGGGGATAAGGAGATGCCCCAAAATTTGGTGATTAGTTAACTTCAATCTACTCTTTAAAAAAAAAAAAAAAAAGAAACAAACATTGATAGCAAAGAATAATAGACGTATCCCCCAAATTAAAACGATCGATTTTCACTCATGTATGTTGCAAGATGTAAAATTTATATGATAAAATTTTATATTTTCTTTTAAAACTTCCAAAATAAAAATAGAGTTGATTTGTGATACTTTAAAAAATTAGTATAACCAATTTATAGATGGAAAATAAAAGATCAATGGATATGTTTATGAGGGGATAAAATATTATTGCGGAGTATCAAACGAATTGAGACTTTTTTTCCACAATTAGGTGATGGAGACAACAAATTTTCTTATGTGAAATGAAATCTTACTGGCTTTACTCTAAAATATGACTTTTAAAATATTTGATGATTCGATTTTGTGAGTGTGATTGACTCTCATATCCAAAGACTTCAACGTGTAATTTGCGGAGATGTTCAATCGAATAACATAAAACCTTCAAATTCCAAAGACATTTAACAACTAGGCTTAAGCCCAAAACACAAAGGGTTTATGGAAAGAAAGGGGGCTGATTAAAACAACTGCCAGGAACTTATCTTTGATTCATAACACATAAATACTAAGGCATTGCGACCTTCTTAAAGTTATCACTGTCAATTGCCAAGGCTCAGAAAAACTTACATTGGTTGAAGGGTATGTAGTAGGGTGCATTAACGAGGTGTATTTGGAAATGTAAAGTGCGGAAAAGAAAGTGACCCAGACAATCTCAAATGACACAATAGTTCAACGTATTAACGTCATGTCTTGTAATATTGAAGCACAGCAAATATGACAGCTGAATTTGGACAAGTGAGCTCAACTGTTTCGTTCACCATGAAAGTTTTACCACCAAGCAATTGTCAACACAAACAACTTGTACTGCATGCCGATGTGTAATGGATGTCTTGGGGAAAAGTACTGTCAATAGTTTGTTTTTTTGTTTTTTTTGAATTGCAAAAGGAACTCAGCCAATTTTTTTAGTAGAAAATACCTGATTGGTCTCAACTATTTCGAAATGTTTATTGGACAAGCAAGTTGGCTTACGTGGCTGATGTCTTTGTCATTTTAAATTAGTTTGATATCTAAATGCAAGGAGGCATGGCTTCATTCATTACAATGACAGAAAAGAAAACTAGAAACGTGAAAGAATCGAGTATCAGCGGATTCTTTGGATATGTATATATATGTTTCACATTACGGCAAAAAAACGTAGGACGCAATAATCTTCTGTAAACTATTAGATAAAAATTATCGATTATGCCGAAGAAAAGTTTGATGTTCCATCGATATAAAACGACATAAGTGGCTATTAAACAAAATTCACCAAACATTTTCTCAATCTACTTTCCCTCGGAAAGTTACTGAATTGATACGCATTCCATTTATTGCATCGAATGTTCATTTGTCAGTAAAGATTTTGAAGCAGGAGTCAACTGCGTATGAAGGGTTTTAAATGAATTTTGGAACTGTGACCTCTCATTTATCCTTTTGTATTCACGTAAGTCCAGAAAATCATGAACTTGCCAAATATTGCTCTCAATGATGTTGTTTTGATTTCCTTCATCTTACCTATGTGAGACGGATTGTTCAACAATGAGAATTATTAAGACAATGTACGAGAAAAGTATGGATGTTCGTTCTCCATTTTAGGATTGTCCTTATTTGAGCCCCGACTTTATAAACTTGAAAACAGGAGCAGGCACATTATATTTTAAGTTTGTTTATGTGATTGTTTATTGAAACGTAGGCCTAAGGCAATATATAAATTCACTTAAGCACTATCAACGTAAAACTATTTTAGTACGAAATTAGACAATCGTACAAAAGTAGGGATGATAATGATTAATTTAAATTTATTCGTTAACTTTTGAAAAATTAACGATTAATTTCATGAATAAATTCTTAATTTCGATTAAAGCCACACATCTCAAGGGAAGTTTTAAAAAAAGGTAATTGATATTTTTTGTTTTATTGAGTTATTTCCCCTTTCTTCATAGAAAAATAATATTTTGAACATTTTTAACTGCTTTTGATTGTTCTACTATGTTCCTCGGCGATAGTTTAGGGCTGTATGACATGTAGGAGCTATTTTCGCTACCACGTCTGTACAGGGAAAATAGTTCACCGGTCCCTGGTGCAATGAAAAAATTCCAGCCGGTCCGCAATACTACAAAGTTTGAGAAGCACTGCTCTATTTACTTAATGGCTGGTGTGCATGTCGTTGATCATTTAATGTTCCCAACCTGAAAGGGTAACAATTCAAGTCACTGCTAGTACGATAACACGCATGGCACAGTAATAATAATTGTCAAGTTTCATAAAGTAGGCTGAATGTTCATGCCATTTGTTTATACTTGTTGTTTATTCCGATAAATCATCTGTTATTTTCTCAAGTGTGAAACATTTGGTTGCAGTCTTGTTGGCTTATAATTTGGTAAGTATTTATGGCCTGCATCTGACGGCCTCTTCAATCACGATATCTATGCTGAATGAATGCCCTAGATTTGTACTAGCAATATGCCCGATTCTACTCGCTCTCAATTGCGGAAAAAAAATAAAACTTTGAAAAACATAAATGATGTCACGCAATTTTGGCAGATTTTTCTTTCCCCTACCCGCCTTGTCAAAAAAAAACCTAGACACCCCTCCAGACCTTTTCCAATATGACGTCACAAAGCAGCACAGCCCACCCCTTATAAAAAAGCCGTATTTTCTATTTGAAAATAAGTGTTTATTTAGTGTAAGCCGCACTCTAACATAGTAACACGAATTAAGTCATGTAAAACGTCATTGAATAAATTTTAAATTTTAGAATTACTATATGAAAGCTTTTTCTACCATTTAAATACCATGTTAGGAGTTTTACTATCAGTCATGGGATCTAATTTTGTTTTTGTTTTTTTTTTAACTATAAAAGGAAGCATAGCTACGGTAATTTCCACAGCTATAACCAATCAAAATACTTGGTTTGTTGAAAGGTCAGTGTGATGCTTAAAAGAAATCCAGAATTCCTATATTATAAGTAGGTCAGAAAAATACAAATTTTCATCGTGAATCAATGAGGGTTGCAAGTTTGGGTTCTTTTATTTATCAAAATTGTATTCTATCATCAAATACTTTGTTTTGCAAAAGGGTTTTACTTGAAGCAATCCATTGAAAGAGTTAATAAGTACTAACAGTAGTTTCTTACAATAGATAAGAGAATGAGTGAGTCGGGGAAAAATGCCGACAATTACAGTATTGTTGAATATTTGAAGTATGGTTAAATGTTTGGAAACAGATACGAAAGATGAATTTTTATTTACTGAATTAAAGTCTTTGTTGAATTTAAAGTTATACCCATGACTTTTAGACATGTTTAAATCAACCTGTACCGAATATATTTTCCTGTACATTGTGCCATCCATCGACGCCATTTATTCGCAAAAAATCTTAGATAAAGTTTGCGAGGGTCACTAGATTATGTCATTAGAGTGGTTAAATATCAAAAGAAAAGCCTTCAATGAGCTCAACATTGTGGGGTGGGGGGGATTACGAAAATTGGGGAAAAGACTATAATCGCTTACTTAACAAAAAAGAAGTACGTTGGTTATCAAGAAGTGCATTTTTAAAATCGATTTTATGCTCTCTTTGATTCACTTTTGGATCCCTGAAAAGCAAACTCAAATATGCAACACAATTAACTCAAAAAATTACAAATCCCCCAATATATAATTCATTTGACTAATTCATACAAACAAAATGAAAATACAAGATGATCAATAAAATTTAATCAAAACTAAAAGCCTAATATAAGTTTTTGTTGAAAAACTTTTTCTGTAATAAAAAAAAATTAATTTAAAAAAAAAAAGACTTCGGAAGAGGAGAATGTTCTCAGTTTTCAAATCTTTCGAAATTTCAAAATAGATAAGGAAAAAAAATAGCTTGCTTACTGTAATGGCTTTTCATGCAGTCTGAACCAAAAAGTTTGAAAACATATTCACTTGGGTCTTCCCAACTGTCAGTTGAACCTTTTTGCACGTGCACAAACTTAGATCCCGAACACAAATAAATGAATACATACTGAATACAGGAGCAGCTTAGGAAAATATTCACAAAAGGGAACTTAAACCAACGTTTTAATACTGATACCAAAAATTATGGTTACAAAATAAGATTCAATATTTCCTGCGTTATTCATTAAGGTACAGAAGTTGTCGAATTCTTTTCCCTTTTCCTATTTGATGGAAAAATGATTTAATCCCAATTTGTACCTCGTCACAAAAAATAGAAACCCACTAAAAATTAGTGCTCGTGGGGATATGCGGTTGTTACTCACAGAAATTGAGTCGGACATAGATAGCACTCATAAAATTAAAATCATAAAATTTAATCACATTCATCGGAATCATTAATTTTTAAAATTCTTATTTTAAACAAAAGTTATTTAATTAATACTTTTAATTCTTCTTCTAAATTTTGATTCTTTTTTTATATTTGTAATTTTTATAATATGCATATATGTAGCTCTTAACTTGGGGATCCGTTGACAAGTTTCGACTATAAAAAGAGGTCCATGGGACAAAACATTTGGGAACCACTGCTCTAGCACAAAACTTAACAAGCTACTTGGAGATAAGTAGAGATAATATAATAATTATGTAATTTAATTACAGTACAGTCAATCGATCTGAAATTTTGATTGATAATTTTTATCGGCACGAGTCTGGCTGCAAATTACCAGCTCGCTAGCATACGGGGAAGTGGGTTAAAAATCGATCCATAGTTGTTTTTTTCCATAAGCAAGCAAACAATCAATCAAACAGACGCCACGAATTAATATAAAGGATTAAAAAATCAAATATCAAAGCAAAACTTTTATTTAAAGTTGAGCGTTTTGATGTGTCTTCACGTTTTTAAATACCCCCCCCTTTCTTGTATTTCGAACTAAGTTTTACATGTAAAATGCCAAATGCGTTACAAACAATACAGAAACAACACAAAAATTTAAATTATCACAGAAAACTATAGAAAAACAAATTTGCATTCTTCAATCATTAAAAGTACACATTATAAATCATGTAATTTCCAGTGACGTCAGCTGAGCGTTTTTCGTACATGGTTTGTTTTTTAACGTAATTTCCCTTGGGAAAAATTGCGTTTATATATTTGAAATGTCTGTGCTGTCTGTTCGAACTTGCACAAGCAACTCGTCCTGAAACATAGATCTACCAGATTCGGGTCTTTTGCAAATATATTAAGGAGATTCCAAGGATGTGCAGGGACCAAAAAAATACCGAAAAGGTTTACTGGACTTCCTAAAAATAAAAAAAAAATAAAAAAATAATTTAAAAAAATAAATTTAAAAAAAATAAAAAATTCAGTATTTCGTCAATTTCTCGGCAACTGTAACAGCTATGGGGTTGAAACAAACGCCAAAAGATAGCTAATAATATTCAGAAAAATTTTGGAGAAGGGATTTTTTAAAAATCTCTTTTCGTTCGACTCCCGTAATTTTAGCAGCACTTTGTAGATAACAATTGTTTGGTTACTTTCAAAATTATTGATTTGAAATTACTTTTAATGCAATCTAGAATGAGAGTTAATCGAGATTTCCCGCTTTGTGAATGCTAATGTTAGATTGTGGCGTGGTGCGCATTATATTGACACATTATTGGTGTGATTTAGCATGAGGGGATATGACGTCATATCTTGTTTACTTTCAGAATTACTGATTTGAAATGACTTTTAATGTGATCTACAATGATTTCCCTTGAATTCAAAAATCAGAAATTCTTTGTTAGAAATGCGTTTAAATACTCATTCGAGTTTTTATTAGTTGTTGTTATCTTGGAACTAAAAAAATGCTTAGAGTGGCCTTTCATATTTTGGATTTTTCCTTTCTGGAAGCATTCGTATCTTGAGGTACCACTGTAATTTGGTGGTTGTGTTTAAAAGACGCGCCTTTAGGACGTCCCTAAACTCATGTATTCCAAATACCCATTAAATGGCGTAGTTTTACTAGTCACTGAATCAGGGATAAATCAATAGCCTCGATCCTGTTTAACTGTCTAGATTTAAAAATTAATATTTATTTTTGAGACGTTTCTCTCGTCTAAACTTTTTTAAAATTAATGTTTGCAGCAAAATTTCTCAATAGTAGGGTCAAATTTCAACAAGCTCACGTTTATTCTACAAGCCAACAACACTCTACACTCTTATTTTGTCAATATTTTCTGACTTCTAGTGTACCAGCTGGTGGATGATATGTTTTCATTGCAATTTAAAGATGTACAAGTCCAATAACGTCGCTTGCTGTAAGCTTGGTTTATGTCCACATGAAATCCTAAACATAATTTAATACAACCAAGAGAACATTAAATTCTGGATCGATATCCAACCACAAAACTAATGAGAGCCAGGGTAGGAATAGGCCTTAAATCTAGTTCCTGTTAAAAGTAATTTTAAAAATTCAGAGATTTCCGATCGAGAATTTTATATCAATGTATCCAATAAAAGAATTGATAGAGACGAGGTAATCAACAGTTCGTGTACTCAGCACAGCAAACGGAGTCCTACCTCAGGTAATGGAGTCCTACCTCAGGTAATGGAGTCCTACCTCAGGTAATGGAGTCCTACCTCAGGTAATGGAGTCCTATGTCAGGTAATGTAGTCCTAACTCAGGTAATGGAGTCCTACCTCAGATGATGGAGCCCTACCTCAGGTAATGGAGCCCTACCTCAGGTAATGGAGCCCTACCTCAGGTAATGGAGTCCTCCTCAGTTAATGGAGTCCTACCTCAGGTAATGAAGTCCTACCTCAGGTAATGGAGTCCTACCTAGGTAATAGATTCCTACCTCAGGTAATGGAGTCCTAATACAGGTAAGGGAGTCCTACCTCAGGTAATGAAGTCCTACCTCAGGTAATGGAGTCCTACCTTAGGTAATGGATTCCTACCTCAGGTAATTGAGTCCTACCTCGGGTAATAGAGTCCAACATAAGGTAGTGGAGTCTTTCCTTAGGTATTGGAGTCCTACCCTAGGTAGTGGAATCCTATGTCAGGTAATGTAGTCCTACCTCAGGTAATGGAGTCCTATGTCAGGTAATGTAGTCCTACCTCAGGTAATGGAGTCCTACCTCAGATGATGGAGCCCTACCTCAGGTAATGGAGCCCAACCTCAGGTAATGGAGTCCTACCTCAGGTAATGGAGTCCTATCTCATGCAATGGAGTCCTATCTCAGGTAATGTAGCCCTATCTCAGGTAATGGAGCCCTATCTCAGGTAATGGAGCCCTACCTCAGTTAATGGAGTCCTACCTCAGATAATGGAGCACTACATGTTTTAAGATGTTATATAAATGTTCCTATCCTATATAAATGTGTCTATCCTATATAAATGTTCCCATAAATGTGTGCATATAACCATGATAGCTACATTTGTTAGAATTATCTATTCTAAAGTCCATCTTGACAACTTGTTTGAACTTATTTATCTTCGTTTAGTCTTCATCCCTAATAGAGTTGGTTTTGACTTTTTAACTGACGCCCCAAAACATAAGTTTTGTTGTGGAGTGTAGACAACGCCACAGCCTCATCCATCTTCACTGACATTGTAATTATTCCATCTTTCTAACTGCAAGTCAACAAAAATCACTTCTCATTACCGCTGGCTGTTGTTTTTTTTTTTTAAGCTGCTTCATTGTTTCTTTACAATTTGTTTAAGGAATGGTATCCGAATATTTGGGCTTAATGCATACTATAGAATTTAGTGTAGTTATTCCGAAAAAATATGCGTTCGTGTCTTTGGAGTTCTATTAGTATTTGAATACAATAGTGGTCAAATGAACTATCGCCTTTCAACTTTCGATCTCTATAATTTTCAATAGACTTAGTCTAAAGTGGAGCCAACTCCTAAACATCTTATGGATGGGACTCATGGTGGTCGGACGATTAGACCCATGGATAGTTCAACCACTGACAAAATGATAAGAAAAAATGTCGTAAAAATATTGAATAAATATATTTTACACATGACCTTTAAGTAATAGTTTAATGTATATATAGTGTGATGGCGAGAGTTATAATGGCAGAGAGAATATAGGTACCTTTATAAAGGACTATATGAACACAGGCCATTTTTATTGTCCGATTACATCGCGACTTTGATTGGGAAGGAGAGATCAAGAGAAGTCTAACGAGACCAGAGACGGTTCTTTGGCTGCCAAAAGATGCATAATAAGATGTTACGGGGACTAGACCAAGTGGAAAAGGTAAATAAAGGGATTGGGGCATCGATAATAAAGGTACCTTTACAAAAGTCTATCTGACAACATTTTCTCTTTGTACGCTTACATCGGATCGGGTGAGGGTGAAGCTAGATATGCTTGGAAGGACTTTCTACCTCAGAGCATGTTTCAAAATCATAAATTCGCATTGGTTATTGACAGGTTGTCAGTTCAAATACCTTTTTTAAATCGATCGATCTGAAATTTTGATACAATGCATTGTTAGGTGACACGAGTCTATGTGCAAAATTTCAGCTCCATAACTTGACGGAAAGTTGGTCTTTTTTTTTTACTTTTATTTTTCTGCCGTATGTACCGTACCGTACGGACGGACGAACGAGGGGGCGACGGTGAAGTTAATTTGAGGGATTTAAACATAAATTTAAAAAATTTACGATGTAGAAACAAAAGAGTCAAAACGTCCATGGGTCAAAACGTCCTGTGGTGGCACGTCCGGGGTCAAAACTTCCTCTCTTCCTCTCCAGAATTGGGGCGTGGATTGTGTTGCCTGAGGAAACCATGAAAAACAAACTCTATAAACAATTAAAACTGTAATAAAAATGCAAGTCTAGTCTAAAACCATAGTTAAGCGTAGTACGCAATATTCTTCTGTGTAGAAGGAGCGTCTGTAACATATAAGATAAGATAAATTAGCATCAAAACATGTATTCTCCCACTACTTTATCCACTACTGACGGATACACCCCCAACCCCAAAATAACCACTTCCTTAGAAAAGAGACGAGAAAGGAGAAACAGGGGGGGGGGAGAGAAAATCAAACATTCTCTTTTGTCGTATTAGTCAAATGCCTGAAATATAATTTTTTTATGTTGGAAATTTTTTAAACTTTGAATGTAAAGACCGGCGACAGATGGAGGGTTTTAAGCCGACTGATGACGTCAGCTGACAATTATAGCGATCATTCTTTTCTTACGACACGTTAACCTGAGCCCATTAAAAGACTCTCTCCCTCTCTCTCTCTCCCTCTCTCTCTCTTTCTCTCTCTCTCTATTTCTCTCTCTCAATTTCTCTCTCTCTCTATTTCTCTCTCTCTATTTCTCTCTCTCCCTCTCTCTCTCTCTATTTCTCTCTCTCTATTTCTCTCTCTTTCTCTCTCTCTCTTTCTCTCTCTCTCTCTTTCTCTCTCTCTCTCTCTCTCTCTCTCTCTCTCTCTCGCTCTCTCTCTCTGTCTCTCTCTCTCTCTCTCTCTCTCTCTTTCTCTCTTTCTCTCTCTCTCTCTTTCTCTCTCTCTCTCTTTCTCTCTCTCTCTTTCTCTCTCTCTCTCTCCTTGTATTGGTGGCAGGTGGGCAAGCGAAAGAATTAGACAAGTACAATTAATTAGAAGACGTAACGGTGATTGCTGTTGTTATTTCTCCCCACCGACCAGATCTATTGGCTTGTTCACGGGTGAGTGAGAGAGAGAGAGAGAGAGAGAGAGAGTGAGAGAGAGAGAGAGAGAGAGAGAGAGAGAGGACTGATCGCCCGACTTAAACGTTCGTCAAACTCGACTAGACGTGTGAGTAGGTCAATTTGCCAGCCAGCCAGCCGTGTGTGGTGCGTTTGAAGAGGTGAAGTCACGCCGGCCCGGGGCCACCAGATGAGCGAAGGTCATGAGTGACGGTAGGGGCCTGGAGCTCCAAGTTCGTGGTGACAACGATCCAAACACCAGGGACCATCTTGACAGAGACGACAGCCGACCTGAGGTAAAAGGAGACAAGGCCGGCAGCAATGGCAGTAACTGCTGGAAGGCCGAGACCAAGGTTAATGGCGAGGGTGACAGCGAGAAAAGTAAGTTGACCTCTTAAAATAACGTGTAACCTATTGGAAAACATGATATGAGATTTGTTATTCATTTTTCTTTTCGTCGATAGTGGGTGAGGCGAAAATGATTTATAACTCAGGGTTTTAGTGTGGAATTATTGGCCTTGATTTGAAAGTAATTCCATCCCAATTCAGTTGAATAATTAAGGCGTAATTATTATCTAATCACAAGTTTTAAATTAATCGAAATATTTATTTCATTACATTTTAATTGATTATAAGTTGCAGTAGGATGAGGAACCTTGTAAAAATCTGGGGTCTGTATAGGGCGTGTCATTATTAACAGGAAGTCTATTAATAGAATATATTTATAACTCGGTCAACGGCGAAGGTTCCGAGGGGACAGCTAGTTAATATTTGTTCACTACTATCACAGTACATTTACTAATTGAAATTGACTAACATTTGTTCAAAAACTTATTTTATAGAATTTTTAATAAAAATATAAGGTTATATTATAATTAAGTGACCCATATACATAATTTGCAATATATGTCCCGTACGTCACGTCATCCCGTCCGTGACGCTACTAATAACGTGTAAGTTTCAAGGTTGCTCATCAAGATCTTAAGTGCAAAATAGTTCAGACCTGCAGAATATAACTAAATCTACAAACACTAGAGCAGGGGTCTGGAAACTTTTCTTCTGAGAGAGCTATAAACACCACATAGTTTCAAAAGTAATTCTGTGAGAGCCATACGTTATATTTAAAACTAAAAATTTTAGTAAATGTGTGACTTTTGTGTAATTTCAACACTAAAAGTAAATTAATTGTCTCTGAATTCTTTTTAATAACATTTTATTCTCATTTTTATATGCAACGTTCTCAATAAAAATGAATAAATAAATAAATAAGAAACCAATGAGTGATAAGTTTTGTTTTTAATTATGCCAGAAACCTACGCGAAAGTGTGCGAAAAAAAAGTAAAATTTTCATAGCAAACGGATAAATAAATAAATTATTTAAAATCTTTCAAAAGAAAAAGCGATGTAAGGAGGCCTGGCTCTAAAATTAGTGATAATTTAATTTTTTAATTGTCATTGTACTCAAGCTATATTTTCAATATCGTTTAACATTCATTGGGGAATTAAATTATTACCATGCAGTTTTTTGTTGTTTTTTTAAAGACATTTGGGGCCCCTGCCTCAAGAGAAGAAATAATAGGAGTTCACTTCCCTATAGTAATTAAATATAGACTCTTGAGTTTTTATATACTCAGATGGGAGAGATCCATTAATTTTCTCAGTAACTTACGCTTAACTATTAATTTTTATACAGCTAATAAAAGAAAAAAAAGACATTTAGGGGCTCTGGGCCCATTGGATGCAAAATGTCAATTAAAAAAATAACCTGTTCATTTTAATTCAGTTTCATCAATGATATATTTCTCAAGATCGTTTAAAATTGAATGGGGAAAATATCATAAACATATACTAAAAAGACATTTGGGCCAAAGGGAATGGAAATTAGAAGTTCAGTGCCCTATAGCATTGTAATATGGGCTACATAGTTTTTGTATAAAATTTTGGTTAAGATCCATTCATTTACACAAAAGCTAACGCATAAAATTATTTTTTATACATCTCATATAAGCAAAAAAGGACATTATGGACCTCAAGGCTCATTCAGCGCAAGATGTAAAGCTGAAAACTCCTTTTCATTTCAATCTGCATAATAATGGTTATATTTGTCATTATTTGTCAAGATCGTTAAAAATTTAATGGGGAAAATACCTTAAACATATTCGAAAAAAGATTTTTGGGGCCTTCGGCAGGAATGGTCAGTAGTAGCTCAGTGACCAATAGTATTTTAGTATTGGCTGTCAAGTTTTTATATACAAAGTTTATTTAAGATCCATCAATTTACAAAGTAGCTAGGCTTAAACAAATTTTTATATAGCGAATATAAGCAAATATTGACATTATGGGCCCCCAGCGTCCCATGAATGTTAAATTTAGACCAAAAAAATGTTGCCAGTTACCATCCCGGGAGCGTATTCAGCAGTCTCCAAAAAGTTCATGACGATCGGCTGCATGTTTTAGTCCGCTATAAATATAAAGTACATACACACAAACACACATACTTTTATTTAAATATATATAGCGAAAAATAAGCAAAATATGACATTAAGGACCCCTTGGCCCGATTGGTGCAAGATGTAAATTTCGAAACATTGGTTCATTGCAGTTTCCGTCAAATTGAAAGTATTGTCGATATTTGTCGAAATTGTCCTGTCCATGGCATAGAATGAGAAATAACATCTTAAACGCTATGAAAAAAATAATCAGAGCCCCTGACTCGAAGGGATGTACATTAGAGGTTCATGCCCTATATAATTTTAATATGGGCTATCAAGTTATTATGCTCCAAGTTTGGTTAAGATCCATCCATTTTCTCAGTCGTGAACTTTTAAAAAATTTGTATAGATCTAATATAGGATAAATCGACATAAATGGCTCCCACCGGTGCAAGAGATTAGCTTTAAAATACATTTTAATTTCAATCAAATTCATAATATACATATTTTTCAATATCTTTCAAGGTCGTGTAAAATAATAATGGGAATAAAGTATTAAACGTTTACGAAAATAAAAATTTTGGGCCCCCGGTGGCAAAGTAATTGACATTAGGAGCTCAACACCTTATGGTATTTTAATATGGGCTATAAAGTATGTTGCACTAAGTTTGGTCAAGATCCATTCATTTTCCAAGTATCTAACGCTTAAACTAATTTTTATATAGCTCATATAAGGGGGAAAACATTTTGGGGCCCCGGCCCCCCATTAGTTGTCAGTGTTAAAAAAAAATTGTTTACATAAACCGGAAGTATACTCAACAATTTTCTAAAGTTACATTGTGATTGGGTCAATGGTTTAGTCAGCTATAAAGGAAAAACATACATGTATATACATACATACATACTTTGATTTTTATAGAGAGAGATTAAAATGCAGATCAAAGGAGTCTGAATAAAAGCTGTTGCTTTTTTTTTTTAAATATAATCGAGCATTTGTCTGAGAGCCGAATGCAGCCATCGATAGAGCCACATCTGGCTCACGAGCCATAGTTTCCCGACCCCTGCACTAGAGAATAGAAGAACGAAGATTAAAGCGGTAATAATATATAAGGAAATGGATTTTAACTTTAAAATCTAAAACGTCATTAATCTAATATCAGATTAACATATGAATTTTAAAAACTTTTCTAGTTCCATTCGCAAGAACAAACACATACAAATGCTCTCCCTTACCGTCTGGAATTCTGGCGTGGAATGGGTTATTGAACAAACAATGAAAAGAAACAATAGTAATATTAAAAGCTTTAATATTTTTTTTTAAAGCAAGACTAAACATAAACCATGGATTAACGAAGGCCGCAATAAACTCCTTTTTTGGAAGGAGTATCTGTAAATATAAGATAAGATAAGATAAGATAAGATAAGATAAAGCGTGAATAATAATTGTATTTAATTGCAATTCCTGAATTCTAAATCTCCGTATCCACAGAACAGAACATAATATGTTCCTCGGTTTATTTTAAGAAACTCCTTCGATAGTTTCAGTTTTAAGAAAGGCAACAAATCATTGTCTTAAAACAATACATCACGTGACGGCCTTTTTGGCGATAATAGTGGGACACTGAAATACCCCCCAACCACACCCTCCTTCCCCATGGGCGAGCAGTAGATTGAATCTTTTAAAACTGTCTTAAACATCTCTCCCCTTGAATGTGTCAAGTCATCAGACATGACCGTGTGTCTTTTTATTATTATTATTATTATTAATTGAAGTCAGTCATAAACCCATCTTAATAGCAAATGTCGAACATAGGGTGAGGGGAGGGGTGGAGTGCAGTCGCTCAGGGCGCTGACATTTGGGAAATGAGGGGTAGGGGCTATATCAAAATCTTATTTTTAATTTGTACTTAAATGGTACATAGAAGAACAAGGTCCGGGACAAGGTCGATGAGGATCGAATCGAACACGAAACGAATACACCGAATGTGATGAGAATATAACCTGACGCGACATGAAACGTCATTTTTTGTGGTCTGACCCAATCGAACTTGACTCAGACTCACAAGAAAACGGAGACAGCCAGGGAAACAAGACCACCGGGAGTATTTAAAAAATTATTTCAAACTAGCAAATCAATTAGCAAAACTGTTTTTGAACCATAAAATGATTCGCTTTTTATCAATACAAAACACCGCGCCCCAAAACTATCCTGGCACCTTCCTCAAAAATAGACTCGCCCACCGACTTCGTTTGTGCTCATTGCTCTTCTTACTGGAGTTGTGACAGAAACATGTAATTGATTTCTCGTATGGAGACCTTTCCCAATCTATAAAACTACTTGAACAAATATCGTGTACCCATATCGCCCCCCCCCCACACACACACAATCCCTCTTATGCTGATGTGGTTATCACTTTGTGTATCTCCCCTCAGCGTCACTGATCGTGAACAAGGGTAATCTGACACCGGAAGAGACACAGCGGTTCCTTACAGCAGCGCTCTTGATCTCCTGGATATCCATCATTTTCTCATCAGGATCTGGTCTTGCTGCCTTAGGTAAGATAACAAAGCTTTGGTCAGAGTGTCGGCATCTGGTGGGAGTATGAGATTTAGTAAGATAATGCCTTTTGATCTGAATATGTTAGTAGGTTAGAAATATGAACTTTATCCTATCTATATTAACACAAAATATGTCTCCACGTGCAATTTTGCTAGCAAAAATTTTTCCTTTAAAGTGTGCGGATAATTAACCGACCCCGGAATGCAGTTTAGAAATATCGCATCGCGGAAGTATAAAAAAAATGCCGTGCAACTTTTCACGCGCGATGTTTACTGTTCACACAGACCAACTAACCGTATAGGGAACATTGGCTTGCAGTATACAAAAAACCAAGAAAATAGAATATTGAAAAAAAAAGTGTAATGTAAGAGAGATCAAAGGCTCCAATCCCATCCGTTATTTGTAATCTGTGATCAAGATTACTGGATTACCTGTTAAAGGTATTAAATAAAAAGTCATTGCTACATGAATGCATTTCTCTAAGCACTTGAAATATACCTTCTATCAGAGATGAACAACTTTGACGAATAATGATCACACATCATAGTTAACCAGCTTTTCACACAAGTTATGCACAACGTCATCTCCATGACCCTCACATACTTCAACTTACAGTCGTTTAGCTAGCGTGACTAATCCTTCTCATACATTTACATATGTGCTTTGTTTGCTGTTTTGACGACAGCTGCTTCATCTTTTCACCAGTAAAAACCGTTATTTAGTTATTGTTGTTTTTGACGTAAGAAATGCCAAGGCAATCATCAATATTATCAATATTATTAGTTCGGCTGCTGAATAGGTTCGTGATAAAATAGGTGAGGAACGAACATATATGTAAGTTGAATGTTTCTGGGACATTTTAGTCGAGTATTTTGCGATAGCATGTTGATATATTCTAGACCAGTGATGGTGAACCTATGCCACGCGTGCCACAGACGACACGCAGAGCCTCTTAAGCCGGCACGCAACTAAAATATTACCTCCTTAATCAAACCACTATACTGGCACTTTGTGTTGGCGCGTTGAATATGAAAGTGGGTTTTAATTGAATGTTGGCCACGCGTTCCCAAAAAAGTTCGCCATCATTGTTCTTGACTCTAGTGTGAAGTGACGTTTATATATTTTACAAATGTATATCGTTCTTAAATCATGTCTTGTAGACGAGTAAACGCCGTACGTACACACAGTGGGACGGTTGAGATGTTATACACACTCTAAAAGTTGAGTTTATTTATATGTGTGTAAGTGACGTTGTCATTTATTGCATGCGACGCTCACGTTTTGTCATTTTCTGTTGCTACGTGTGGACAACATGCTCCAGATATTATGACAATAATAAAATGATGTTTACAACTGTTTCCATCATTTTTGTTTCAGTGCTCAGTATTATTGGGAGGAGTGAATCATTGTTCGCGTTTGGGGTGAGTTTAAAAAGTTGGATTGTTTAATTGTTGTTGTTGTTTGTTGTTTTACCCTTGTTTAGTAACAAGATGAAGACGACTGCGGAAAATAATAAAATGATGATATAACAGCAGTGGCGTAGCTAGAATTTTTGCCGCCCGGGGCGGTCCCCAATTAGCCTCCCTTTTAGAGGCCATCCATAAATGACGTTACACGTCGGGGAGGGGGATTATTACCACACTTGTGACGAGGCGGAATGTTTAATAAATGTGTTGTCACATCAAAAACGGCAACTTTAAATGAAAGTTCCACTTAAATATTTGATTACTGACACTTTATTTAATGACGTTGTACAGGGCTTCACGCATGTGACGATAGTATAGCGCAGCCTTACACTAAAGGGCCGTCCATAAAGTACGTCACTCTCCAGAGGGGGGAGGGGGTGTAAGAAAGTTTGACAGTTTGTGACAGGGGGGAGGGAGTGTCCGACCATGTGTGACGTGACGGTGTTTTACATTTAATTTTCATTATTTTGTTAATAAAAAAATATTTTTTACGAAAGTGTGACGTACTTTGGGGGGGGGGAGGGGGTGTCCGAGACTTGTGACTGTTTGTGACAGGGGCAAGTTAAAAAATGTCAAAAATAGCGTGACGACTTTATGGACGGCCCCTAAAGCATACTCAAATGACAAAAATTGATTTGAAACATGCTCATTTTCAAATAGAAAATATGGTTTAATGGCGGGAGGGGGAGGGTGACCAACGCTTTGTGAAGTCACAAGGAAAAACGGGTCTAAGTTTTTATGAGAACGTGTGACGACGGGTAGGGGGTAAAAATCAGCCAAAATACCGTTAAGTCATTTATGGATGGCCCCTTAAGTCAATCATATGATTTATTTTTTTTATAAATTAATAAACATGAATAAATAAATGTAATTGAAGCGAAGTAAAGGTGGGAAAATTTTTTACCATTGCATGTTATATTTATGTAAGCAGTAATAAAAGAGGTCGCATAAAATGATATACTTATAAATATACACTTATAAAAATACAAGATACTTTTTTTAAGGCCACAAGAAAGTTACTAAGGTCTCAGGTTCACGCCGCCCCCCCCCCCCCCCCCAATGAGGCAACACATATTCCAAAAACATTACCAATTAATATGCTTTTAGTTTGTATTAATACATAAATGATATTTTACCCCCCAAAAATATATACATTAGTATGTAAACATACTTATACATTTACTTTACTAACTTTCATAGTAGACAAATCGTGTATTATGCTGTAAAAATTTCAATTATTTGTAATCTCTTGTTTTATAGTCAATATTGCAAGATTTTATTGTCTTAAATCACTCATTGTGGAACGAAGACATTTTTTATCAACTTCAGTTTGGAGAATCTCCTTTCACAGCTAGCAACAATGATAGCAGTTGTTGAGAAAATTCTTAGCAAAATTACAATTTTTCTGTTGGGTACATACTTTTTCAATCATTACCTTTGAATAAATTTTAATGGATAAAAAGGTGTTTCCCCTCGTTTTTCTAACGTAACGCCTCTTCTAGAAGTGAAGGTACGTGTATAAAAACCGGGATAATTTTTCTTTCAATATTGAAATTTTCTTTATCAATGTCAAAACAATAATTTATTTGATGTGCTAATTCTTCATTTAGTAGATTACATGGTATTATATACGACTATTTTCTAACAAGCATAAGCCCCTTATCAAAGCGTTCTTTTATTTTAAATTCTCTCAATTGATTTTTTAAAAAATTCCCGTTGCATAACTAATTAAACAACTAATTAAATTGAGATTATAACACAAAATAAACCCCAAAAAAGTTTGTAGAATCAAGTAGAATTCCAGCATCTGATCTAGTTTTACTAGTTAATTCTTCAGATGTCAATTTTCATTATGTATGCCTATTGAGCTGTTAATTAACGGAGAAATTTGAATATTTTCACACTCTGTTCATAATTCAAATTTGCACATTACTCCAATAGGATAGGCGTAACATTTTAATAAATAACCATATTTTAATTTATGGTACTTAAATGCAATAAAAGCGAAATAGATTTAATAATTCCCTTCCTTTACAATGCTATTATGAAAACTGAAAAAAATAACATAAATTACTACTTGCAAGTAAAACACAAGTTTGCAAGTTTGAACCATCATGACATATAAGTACTAGTTCGTGAATCCTTCTGCGCATGTAGAAATTCCACGCAAAAACTGCCATTGCGATATTATTAGCACATATTTTTTGGCCTAGCGGTGACGTGTTTTTGTGAGTAGTTTTCATATAATTTTACGTATACCAACTGATTTTCTAAACAAATCGATACCTTTTTTGAGCGAACTTAAGTTTTAAACGAGTTTGCGTTAGTTTTAACAACCAATATGATATCAAACAAATGCTGTGCGACCCGTTTATTAAGTCTCGAAATTATGAATATTATTGTTTCATCAGTATTTTACCTCTTAAAAAAATTAAAGGGCGGTTGTGGGAAAGGGCTGTACTTTTTGAACTGCCCACAAATGCCCACAAATGCCGCCCTCAAAATGTGTGGCGCCCGTGGCGGACCGCCCCCTCTAGCTACGCCACAGTATAATAGACGTAGTTGGTAGAGAAAAAGAGGTCGACTGTTAGACAATAGAGGAACAAGTGTGAAGTATAGAATAAGAGGGGTATATGATAGATTAACAGAGGTGGTTGATAGAGTAATAAAGGTACATGATAGAGTAAATTAGAAAGATGATAGAGTAACAGATGTAGAGTTTAGAGTAACAGTGGTATATGATATAGTAAACTAGAAAGAGGATATAGTAACAGAGGTAGTTGATTTAGAGATGTAGATTCTTAAGTAAAAGAGGAAGATGAGAGATCAACAGATGAGCTTTGTTTTTGTAATAAGAAATACTAGTGAGGCGTCCACCAAGTACAGAGAAGACAGCTGAAACACACGGCTTGAGAGTCCACCAAGGACAGAGAAGACAGCTGAAACACACGGCTTGAGAGTCCACCAAGGACAGAGAAGACAGCTGAATCACACGGCTTGAGATTAACAAATTGCAAGCACGGAAAGAGTTCATTGCAAAGATATAAACTTTGTTCATGTATAATGTATAGATCGCAATCTTATTGATTTGCTTTCGAGAAGTCTTTAATGGTCGCCGCTGGGCACCCCGCCACTCCCCTTATAAAGGCGCGCAGAATCATAATATTTCAAGGGCGTTTCTCATTTTCCCTGATCAAAATTTGAGGGTAAAATGTTTCCCTCACAAGAGTTCTGCTAGTGCACCAAGTTTCCCACGAATGCTTACTTTGGTAGCCCTGCATGACTTCCCTTGATGTTTCCACATTTCAGCTCGATGCTCTGTTGGACAGTCTGTCGTCTGTCGCAGTCGTCTGGAGATTCCAAGGTCAAGTAGACTGCGTGTATTCGTCAGTCAGAGAGAGAAAGTAAGTTCTTAACTACGGGAGATGTAACTCACACACCCCACACACCACTTCCATGGATTCACAAATACTTCTTTTGATTTACAAATACTTCTTTTAATATATTTTTAATATTCACAGGTAGTTTATTTATTTTAATCAAAGGTTTTAATTTTTTTTTAATACACAACAAATACGTTGCCGTATTGTTTAATTTTACTTTGAAGATTGATGGTCAAATATTTTGGAACAAACTCCGCATGCGTGTAATGTTTGTTCTTGACATATTTGAAATTTTGAAATAAGGTTTATTTAATTTAACCCTAAATAAATTTATAGATCTATATGGTGTGTCATTTGAAAATTAATCTTAAAATTTCCATTTATTGCGTAGCTAGTAAATACAACTTTTTTTTAAAGCGTGGAAATGAGTTAGATGGATCACTCTTCTAAAATGATTGGGTCCGCTCCGTTTTAATAGTTATATCCTAGTTGTCATATTATTTCTATTTATGTTATCTATAAAATTGCCAAGTTTAAAAAATAAAGTTTTTTTTTCTATATCTATTTATCCATTACAATAGATTTCTCATTACGTTTTGTGTCGGGATAATGATGAAGCACACGTCTATTAAAATGAGGCTTGGGCCACGTATTATCTATGAACCTATCAAATCTCTGATGTGTTCGCACCTGGCGTCCATTAATTGCCTGGTGGGAGTTGAGAAGTGTCAGCTGACACCAGTACTTAGCATTTTATTTATAACTTTGATTCTGTCTAGTTTCTCATATACCTGGTCAAGGAATGGGCACCATAAAGACTTGAACCCCTAATGACCTTTAGTTAGTTACTCTTTCGAGTCGTTTACGTGTATGTTTTTTTCCCCTAATTGAGGTATCGGAAACTACATCCCAACAGTCGTTTTCCTGGGGCCGTTTTGTTTTTTACACATCGTGGAAAATAGGAATGAACACTTTATACCGAGAGGCTGTAGGAAATATCAAAAGTTAAGGGGAATGTTCGTGTTAAACGGTTGAGAGAATATCACTATTATATATATATANTATATTAGAAATTAAATCATTCACAACTTAAAACATGTATTTGTTAAAAGTAAATAGTGTCTTTTGTCGGCGACTTAATTATTGAAATGCCGAAAATGTTATCTTATTTTCCCTCAGAAATTAATTTTGAGTAAAATTCCAATCCATCAATCCTAAAAACTTCTGCCCTGCCAACTTTTAAATAGGCTAATAGTTATAAATATATAAAACTGTCACTGCTGAATTGTTTGCGACTAGATCTAAGCTATTTCAAGAAATTAATTGATTTGTGCCATTTTTAAAGTGAGCTTCGGGAAGCGTTCATAAGTGCTCTATATTATTGTTGAGAATTTTGGTGTGATATTTGTCTAGTGACTTGATGGACAAATGTTCAACTCCCAGCAGGCCAGCATTTTATTTCTGAAACGGATTTGGTGTTGCTGAACATACAATAACGAGGACCAAACACAACCTGCTGTTATATCTGTATTTGGTTAAGTTATTATCTGCTTTATTTTTAAGTATTTTCTCTGTGGGTTCCATGTTACATTTTTACTGACATTAAATATACCAATTAGCCCATGCCATTTTTGTTTAATTCCCACATGCAATAATAAAATGTCGACAGTAAAGACATCTGGTTAGAAGATAAATTTGCTGTATGGAGATCTCAACAATTCCAGTCTGTTTAGGGCTGGTAGATCTCGGAGTCTCTGAATGTCTGATCAGAGCATATAAGGCCACAGAAAAAAATAAATTAAGACTGTTCTAACAATCGAAATTTTTGGTTCAAATCTTTAAGTGTGCGCATACCTTGGAGGGCATGTGTTGGTCTGTGTACTTTACGCATGCATGTGTTGGTCTGTGTACTTTACGCATGCATGTGTCGGGATTTTTAGTGCAAGAGCGTAAGCGTCGCCCCCACTATTTTGGCCGGCTTTAGGCATAGGCAAACTAGGCAGCCACTTAGGGCTTCCGATTGGTCTCACCATTAGTGGGGGCCTCGAACAATAATCTTTCCATATTTATTATTTATTTTTCTATTACATTTAGGGCCATTAAATTCACTTCGCCTAGGGTCTCCAATTCCCTTAGCCCTCCCCTTCCCACCCCTTTATACTCACCGTCCAAGAATCAGTGTGTCCATTCGGTCATATTTAGCCTACACACATTATTATGAACCTATTGTTTACTTTTCCAGAGCATGTGTAGCGATTGGCGCCTTATTTCTAGTGTCGGCGATATCTTTGATTGTCAAATCCGTCATTTCTATAATAATGGAGACTCATGAAGAAAAGGTTTGTTGGTGAATTATTTGTCTCTTTTAAAATCAGTTTTTGCGGGAGAAATTCCATGAAAATTGTGATAAAATCTACTAGTATTCTATACAATGCACTTCCTTTATTTTCTTCTGCATCCGAACGATCGACTTCTGATTGTCTGGCTTTTCTTTCAATAAAGTTTTTAATTTTGTTTTTTATGGTATATTAGGGTTGTTATCGATTAAATTAATTTAATCGTTAACTTTTGAAAAAATACCGATTAATTAATCGATAATTTTGTTAAAGCTTAAAATAACGAACTATGACTTCAATAAACTGAAAAGTTGTTTTTAAAACGCAGTTTGCAATAAAAATAAGTAAGACAACGTATTAAAGTTTAGGCACTTGGATGTAAACTTCAAATTAATTTTAAAATATAAAAGTAATACAGTTGTATAGAAATTGTTTGATGATTAACAAAAACATAAAGATCATCTTTTTATCACAAGGGGTTCAAAAGTTATGATTTTTTTTCTAAGACCTCATAATTACTTTTTCCCCCTATGTTGTTCTCCTTTACATTTTGTGCCCTTTTAGTGCATTTTTTGAAATTCCCATAATTTAAGTATTTAATTTAATTTTAAAAATATAATACTGTTTGGAGATATATTTAAATTTAAGTAGTTTAATATAATGTCAATTAATTTAAATTTTGTTATTGTTAATTAAATAAAAACAACGTTTTTTTTAAATTTCATTGTACTTATAAAACAGGTTATTTTAAAGTTTACACTTTCGAAATCTCTTTTTTAAATGGAGAAGTTTGTACTTTAAAAAACAAAGTATGATTAATTATTATTTATTAATAAATCGAAAAGGAATTTTCAAACATTTCTTTAATTTTAATCACTATTTTATCTATTAAAATAATTTTAATCGATAAAGAAATTTACCGATTAATCGAGAAATTAATCGGTAATTTCCGCAGCCCTAATATATATATATATATTGTAATTTCAATTTTATTGATTTATGTGCACTGATTAAGGCATTTGCTGAAACAATTACCTCTGTATAAGTCCATCTATAAAGCGTTGATTTATTGTTTTAATCCCGCGATTTGTTTGTGTATCTCGTACATTATTTGACAGTTTTATCACAGTCCTATTCTGTAAGACATATTTAATTAACTGTGCTATTGAAATCACTTTGCGTGTCGACTAAAGATGCGGTACACTCCCCATTGGAAGTTACAATTTAATTTTCTCTGTCAAGTTTATTCAATTTTAATCACTAAAGGCATCAAATTTGGTCATTTATACAGAGGCGTCACTAGGGTTGGTGTCATCCCGGGCGATAGCTCACGGTGTCACTCCCTTACGACTTAACCCATAGAACTCCTCCGAGTCTTCCAGTGAAATTAAACATAAAGAATATTGTCTACCCTTGTGATGGTGTTACCCGACTCAGTGATCTCCGTGCTTAGTTAACTAATTTCATTAAGGTGACCAATATTATAGCACACAGCAAAGGAGCACAGATGCAGATTGGAGGCATTGCTCTAACAGATGCTAATGTTTCAAGATAGACTAACGACGCGGTATGGGGCTGTTATGTTTGCACCAATTTTTCATTGTCCTTTCATCTTGCACTCTTTAATGACATGTGACAACAATTTTAAAAAGAAAAATGTTCCCAACATATTTCAGTCAAGCCTTGAACAAACAAACAAAAAAATTATTTATAAATTGACTGAATGACATTTTTAACGGTTTTTTTCTTGTCTGTCATACTATAAGATCATTTAAATTTTTTTTTTTTTAATTTCTTCTAGATTCTCGAGCGTTTTCAAAATTTAAGTATTATTTTGCTTACTTTTGTAAGTTTCAAATTAAAGTCAATAATTATTAAATTAACTAGGGGTTGTAAGGCCTGAAATGAACACAAAATATTTTATAAATATAAATCGTCAAATCATCTTTTTACATCGTTCCCTTCACAAAAATTAAAATATAAGTTTAAACAACAATGACGTCATATAACATTATTTTACGCTGAGAAACACCACACACTTTTCTAACTGCTATGGACTGTTGTACTAATTCAAAAGTAATCTTTAATTTATAAGTAGTTTGCACACCTCCTGATGCACACCTTGTATTAAATTATAAGCTCAAACAATGGTGTTATAGCGTTACAGATACAATGAGTGAGTGAGTTAGTGACTTGGGCTATAGTATTATTTATTATTTTAGCCGGAAAAGTTATAACGTGACATTTGACTCAAAAATAATTAAGTAAATTCTCACTATTTTTCCCTCTTTAAATAAATTTTATTAAAGGATTCACTTGCTTACCTTAACTGTCGCAAGAATGTGGAATTATGAATTGAATTTAAATACTTGAATAAAAGGGTTATACTCAAATGGACCCAAAAAAAATTCGACTTACGGAGATTTTGAGTTAGGGAGCGAGTAAAGTTTAGGTGGGTGTGGGGAGCTTTCTCATGGGTTTGGTTTGTCAAGGCCAAGTTGGCTTCCTTTCATTTGAAACATCAGACACGTCCTCTCTTTCCTTTCGAGCCTTCTCGTCGGCATGGCTGTTCGACGCCCCTCTCAATATCAACATTGTCCTTGATTAACCTGTGCCTATTACGTAATTTTACCTAACTCGAAAACTCCCTAAGTCTAATTTTTCCCGGGCCCAATTGAATTCGACCTAGCGAGGTCCGACAGTATTCCATAATTTTTTTTCTAGGTGAAAAGACTTTTCATCTTGTTTTTTTACATAAAATCGTATTCAGCAAACTTTTAGATTTTGGTGTGACCCCCCCCCCCCCCAGTGACGCCAATGCATGTATATCATATTTCTGCTTGTATGATCAAACAAGTGACAGCTGAAGTAGCGTTATAGAACTCAGCAAAGTTCGCGGGGTCAGCGGTACAGTTGTGATTTCTTTAAGATCTTTGGCACATGCTATAAATTGCGAGATTACCAAATCAGAATAATTTAATTAAGATTTAATGAAACTATATAATTCCTTCACGTGAACTTGAACATCGCAGGAAGTAATATATTACCCATTCTTTTTGTTCACAGGAAGTATTGCTATTTGACACATTTGCCCTCAGCTGCGGTATTACAGCAGTGCTAATTGCAGGGGCTAAAATATTTGTGGGTCTCAAACTGGGAAGCAGGGCTCTGTATACTGACAGTATGTTATCGTTGTTAGTACTTAAGTGTAGAGAAAGAGATTTTTATCGTTTACGGGTCTACGGTTTTCATGCGTTTGTGTAATGTTGTCGCCCCCCCCCCCCAACCCCAGGAGAACATTCAGTCATTCTTTTTATTTAAATCTCAGTGGCATGTCACTAGAAAATAAAGAGTTAAAGCTAATGAAAAAAAAAAAAAATTAATTTANGGTCGTTCTGTTCCATAGAATATTAGTCAAATTCACAGTTTAATCCAGGCAATTCGAATGGATATTTTTTATCCTTTCAATATTTGTGGGAGGCTATAAAAATATCGAAAAAAAAGTTTTTTGTTGAGTCTCCAGTTTATTCATTACATAATGTCTCTCAAGAGTTAACGCTATTTTCATAGTCTATTTGGCTATATCGCTAGACATTTTTAGACTGGATGAACATTTTCGCCATTTAGACAATTATGGGAACAGTTCAGAAGAAAAAATGTATCATGACCACGCATCGTACCACCTGGTATTATTACTCCTACAGAATGCTAATATGAAGAAATTGAACCACTCTGCGGAAATTTGAGAAGGGAATCCCCCCCCCAACCCATTAAGATTTTGCGCTATAACAATAATATAAATACGAGTGTACAGAGATATAATAAATATGAATCTATTTAAAAATTAGACTGTGCTCGTCTCACGTACCACGGTCATTATGAAATCTCATGAATACACGCGGACCCGTATCTTTCTTTATTTATAGTTTTTTTTTTATTATTGTTTTTTATTATCATTATTGATGCAACGGAATGGGGGATAAAGAAATTACTATGATAAATCTCCCTGAGAAGGCATCAGCCGTAAATATTTCTAAAATTCACATATCACTATAAGTTGGATGGGTGACAAGTTGTGTCGTATGCAACTGTTTAGAAGTTGGGGGTGGGGGAGGGGCACCAATTAACCTGAAGCGTTTGTTTCATTTTCTGTTTTAACGCAATTTGTAACACCTGGAAAAAACAAAGCCATTTAAATGGGAGAGAAAAATAATAAACAATACCAACACACACTACAATTTAAAAAGTATAATTTGTGTCGTGTTTTTTTTCTTCCTTCAAGGTATCATAACATTGGTGGGGGCAGCTTCCTGCTTCGCTGGCGTGGCGGGTCTCGAGTTGTACGTTGAAGACACCCATCTTTGGTACATCGACTCCGTCTTCGGCATCATTTGTGGACTTTTCTTATTGCTGTTTGGGATCAGGTGGGTACCATCAGAAGCTCATATTTATATACAGCGGCTTCACTAGGGTTGGTGTCACCCAGTGCAGTAGCTCATGGTGTCAACCCTTCCCGATTTATCTTAAAGAAATAACATACAGACTTGTACATTTTGGTGTCAACCCTTATGATGGTGCCACTCAGCATGGTCAGCATCCCCCAGTGGGGCGGCTAGGAAAGGAGATGGGGTACAATTTCGAATGTCCCCCGGGCCCCACTTGAGGGGGGGCAGAGGAGTGTCAGAATTTTTTTAATTTAATATTATGCCACCACCATGTACGCAGGGCCCCCCAAAGTCGACCAAGCCCCCCTGGCGGCCCCCAACTATCTACAAATCCCTAGCTAAGCCACTGGCATCCCCCCTAGTGACGCCTCTGACTAGGAGTTTAGCACAATCTGCTATTTACATTCGCATAGGATGAGGCCTGAGTGTAACATAATTTCAACCAGGATTGTCTTTTTTAAAAGCAATTTCCCAAGAGATTAATGGCGTTTATATATTTGAAATGTCTGCCGAGCTTGCATATGCAACTCTTCCTGAACCATACCAGATAGAGGTTTCGGGTCTTTCGCAAATATGCTAAGGAGGTCCCAAGGTTGAGCAACGGCCAAAAAAATACCGAAAAGGATTGCTAGATTTCCTGGAAAATAAAAATAAATTTCTCGTCAACCCTAGCATCTATCGAGTTGAAATAAACGCCGAACGATAGCTAATAATATTTAGAACAATGTTGAAGACGGAATTTTTTTTAAAATATATTTTCGTTCGACACCTGTAATTTTAGCAGCGGGGATTTCTTTGTTTATTCTAGCCTTCTAATTCTTTCACCTCCTCAACAGACTTCTGTACACGTCATTGACGCAAGTCTGTGAAGTCACGTGATCAACACAACGGCTAAGTCCTGCCTATGAGATGTGAGATACCAGTGATGAGATATTCTGGGTTATGAAAGAGTGTTACTCAAGGGAATTTTTCTACCAGTGTTTTTCAAAATACCAACAAACTGTCCTCAAAATAAAGTTTCAGCACATGTGTGTAATGGTTTGGGCCGGGAAATGGTTTGAATTATTCCCATGTGTTGATGCCTGCATGCCCCGCAGCTTGTCAAAAGAGGCGATGTGGGTTGTCAATTGTTTGTTGTTTACTCGCTGTAGTTTCATGATAATATGTACATTGTTGAAGAGATGTGATAAAACAGTTGAGCTTTGTTGCAATGTACGCGGTTCCGGTCTGTTTCAACTTAATAATCAATGTTTACCGCCCGTTATGACCTTGACATGTTAATTGGTTTTATCTTAACTTAATGTTTGTATTTCATGTTTTACTTTTCTTTTTATAGCACATACAACAGTGAAGCGCCGAGTAGCGACCTGATCAGCCTGGTCATTCCTCGGCCCACCCCTTCTATTGGGTTATAATTAGTTTTTTGTTTTTAATAAGCTTAATTTGTTACAACGTTAGTTTCTCGGCCCTGCAATCAAACATTCGGTTATATTCAAACCACTGTTTGCTACTTAAATTTAAATCAACTTTTTAAACCAATTTGAGCAGGGTTGAAAAAAGAAAATTATTAGTGAGTATGTATCGCCAGGACACCCTCCTGCTCTGTGAACAAACCCAGTCTGGAATGAAATAATTCTTTTTTTTCTAAATAATATATATATATATATATATTGCTTTTTTTAAATGTTATAATCTCGTAATGATGTGATGGTTTTCTGAGAATTACATGGCTTTATTCCAGTTGTATAAACTTTGAACCCAATGCTTGTCCAATGTTTTCATTATTATAATAGTCTTCCACATCAATGTTACATGTTTTTACAGACTTTGCTGGCAAATACAATGTGATAAAATGATAAATAAAATTAAATCAACGATATCCATCTTTGCTTGAACAATAAAGTGAATGACATGTAGACAAGAAACAGGTAAATGACATGAAGACTAGAAACAGGTAAATGACATGTAGACAAGAAACAGGGGAATGACATGTAGACTAGAAACAGGTAAATGACATGTATACTAGAAACAGGTGAATGACATGTAGACAAGAAATAGGAGAATGACATGTAGACAAGAAACAGGTGAATGACATGTAGACAAGAAATAGGAGAATGACATGTAGCCTAGAAACAGGTGAATGACATGTAGACAAGAAATAGCAGAATGACATGTAGACAAGAAACAGGTGAATGAGATGTAGACAAGAAACATGTGAATGACATGAAGACAAAAAACAGGTGAATGACATGTAGACAAGAAAAAAGTGAATGCAATGTGTATACACATGTATCGAGCAGGCTTGTCCATGGGAATGTTTTTCCCATGAGCGATGGGATGCGATGGGACAGGCATAAATTGCCATGGGATGGGATGGGATGGGACAGAAAAATATGTCCCATGGACAAGCCTGGTATCAACAACGTATGCATTGCTCAATGTTAACACATGTATCAACAACGTATGCACTTCACAGCGGGTGGTGCAGGTTGCCCAGGTGTTGGCCAAACCTTTACGAGAGTAATCTCAAACTCTCCAGAATAGAAGATTTAACTAGATCTTGGCCACTGATTATTCTCTCACTTGTGAGGGAGAGAGAGTAGATTTTTACAGCTGCTGAGACCAATGTAATATATGTTGTTTGCCCAAATAAGATTTCCTTTCATTTGGTAACATTCTATTGCACAGTACAGCGCACAGGGGTGAATGACCCAATTTGGGGTAAAAGGGAATTCTTAGAGGTGTAATGGAGACTAATAGGGGACATAATTAATTATATCCACCTGTACCGGGTGTACCAAATGAGCCTCAAGGGTTGGCAGACACTTCTTGAACTTCAAGCTAATAATGAGGCACTTATTGAATTTGGAAACAAAGCAGATCTGAGACATTTTTGGATGTCAAGTGCTACAAAGGCTTACAACATTCAACTTAAAAGGAGGCCTTCAAAACGTTTTTGATTTTTGCAACAACATTCCTTTGTCAACAAGGATTTTCTAGTCTAGTGAGCATAAAAACAAAGCTGCAAAGTCAATTGGACCCTGAAGATAGTATCGAACTTACCCTGACATACCAGACATCAATTGAGATGTAATTTTTTTAGCAACTTTGTGTTTATACTATTTTCCCACATTTTGGCCAGTGCTGTTCAGCCTATAACAGTTATAACCATTATATTTGACTTCAACTGTAAACTTTATAATTGGGTCAAATGAAATATGAATGTTCCGTGTGGTTTTTGAGTTAAAATATCTATGCATAATACTTTTCAATTTCAAGCTTCTAAAACTCTAGATTTATTTTCGGCTGTGGCTTCGTCCCAGACTCTTTGGGTTAAAACACTCCCCAAAACCCCTGAGTCATGTGGGCAGAACTTTTGTCTTGAGGGGTAAAGTCAACATAAACTTTTATATTTTGGGAATGGGCAAAAATGTTTGCTGACGCTTGTTCTATTGGAAGAAAAATAGCACTCCTCTACTGAACTACATTAATTTTTAATGCCCCAGAAGGTTTTCGCCAAACTTCCGTCTCAATCCCATAAGGATTTCCTGTATTGCAATCAACTGGTTATGAAATTTTAAAAATTGTGTTAAATGTATTTATGTTATTATTGTCATACTGACTTCATTTTGTAAAACAAGAATGGTTATTTTCCAAAAGACAACTGGAGTTTAAAACTATTTTTACCTGTAGTTTAGAACTATTAATTTTATAATAATAAAGTATAGCAAAATCGCATCTTACAAAAAAACCCGTAAAAACTACAAAAAACTTCGCGAATCGAGCGAGGGAAACAGTCGCCATTGCCAGAAGTTGAATA
Organism: Radix auricularia; assembly: GCA_002072015.1. Taxonomy (NCBI): domain Eukaryota; kingdom Metazoa; phylum Mollusca; class Gastropoda; family Lymnaeidae; genus Radix; species Radix auricularia. The sequence goes on along the minus strand of MUZC01002318.1, from coordinate 461,247 downwards.
CGTCATCTTTTACGCACTGAAGAGTATTTACTTTCTGTGATTTCGTTTCTAAAGAGAGTTCTATCGAGCCGCACATTACCGTGCTTTGGGTCATTAAACGTTAAATGGCACTCATTTATTGAAATAATACATCAAATAGCACAACTACACTTTCACTTGCAGCTTGAATTCAACAGCAGTAGAATTATTCCTTATAAAATTTTCAAACCACTAAAGAAAAACTAAAGCAAAAATGAGTTGTTAACTATTTTTAATTCTTAAAATTTCCAAGAACTTTCATTTGAAATTAACATCAACTCAACAAAATACATGACACAGTGAAAGACATAAACTGGTAAAATCCTAAGTCAATTTGCCTCAAGTAAAGGCTGACCTATGGCTATCAAAGATTTAGCTTGTATTCTGGGGCATGGAAGTCAATCAGAACAGGCCGAGGGGTGAGGGTGGGAGGGTTCTCAGCTTTGTAGAGAAGCTTAAAGATTCCTGTCCCAAGATTCATGGGAATGCCCATAATGATGCACTCGCTGACCCCACAGATGACATCCCGCTGACCAAAGTAAGCGGCCTGGAATAGATGCTCAGCTGTCTTCTCAAATGAGGCCAGCATGAGAACAGATTCCTTCATCTTGGCCAGTCCGTAACGGGTGATTCCCAGTACCTCGCCCCTGTAGGTCATCAGGTCAGCCAGGAGCATGGTGTGTCGAGCGTCGATGCTCATGCCGTGACTTTTCATGGTCACCGTGACCTCCTTCATGATGGTCTTCCTGGCGGCTTCAATGCCCAGGGTCTGCCACACCTCATGGGTGTTATTGGATTTGCACCTGGCTCCGTGAACGCCCTGCGTTGCCATCACCCCGCTCAGGTTATCTCCCTCTATCAACAGCTTGTACTTGCCAGACTGGTCACTCTTGTGGATGACGGCCCTGGTCACAGACGGGATTCCCCTCACAGTGATCTCAGGTAACATCTTCTTCAGATTCTGAAGCCTGTAATACATGGACACTTTTGAGGACGCATTGGCAGAGACAGACAGGACAGATTCACTGTGAATCTTAATGTCCGGGTATTTCACCTTGAGCTTTGAGTTCACAATACACGACGCAATCGTTTCCGGGGACACCTCCAGCTTGAGGAGCCTGATCCTGTGTATGTCCAGTTTGATCAGAATAAAGCAGTCGTCAGGAATGTACACCTCTTCAAGATACTCTGAGATCTGTCCAAGGGTCGTGCGTTCAATCCTTCCCTTGACCAACCTGGCAAACTCCTCGTCCGAACTGTTCTCCAGCTTGGCGGTGATGATGGGCGTGGAGATGGTCTTACTGGCGTTGATGATTTCCTTGATGCGTGGGACACCCTGCGTGATGTTCATGCTGGCCACGCCGGCAAAGTGGAAGGTCTTCAGGGTCATCTGCGTGCCCGGCTCACCTATAGACTGGGCGCAGATGGCTCCCACAGCCTCGCCTGGCTCAATGAGAGCACGGTTGTACTTGTCCAGACAGATGTCCAGATAGTGGCTGACCTGAGAGCTGGTCAGGCGCTCCACTTGGTTCAAGGACGTCCCCACGGCCTGGTCACAGTCGATGTGATAACGAGAGTGGCACTCGCTGATTTTCTTTGCCAGGTTGCTGAAGAAGTCAACAAGATCTGCTTTGAATCTTGAGTTGACTTTCTCCCAGTTGGCTCCCTGGAGTATCTCATTGACCTTACTCACAACCTGAAGTTAAAAAATATAACAGATATCACATTTTAGTTTCATGTTTCAAAGCAGGTCATAAATTTGTAATGACGACTAATAGCTAAATTTTGTCCATAATTAACTCTTATCGTGCCATAAGGTTTTCGGAAAACTTCCGCCTCAGTTCCGTATGAATTTCCTGAATTGCGATCAACTGGTTATGAAATTTAAAAAATTGCTGAAAATGTATTTATAATATTATTGTCATACTGCCTTCATCTTTTAGGATAAGAATGGTTATTTTAGAAATCCAAAAGACCGCCTTAAGTTTAAAACTATTTTTACCTGTAGTTTAATACTTTTATTTTAGTAATAAAGTATAGAGAAATCATATCTTCAAAAAGAACAACTTTAAAACTACCAAGATACTTTGTGAATCGAGCTATAACACTAGCGAGGCATACGGCCGACATTGCTGGAAATCGAATACATCTTCTTTTAAGCACTGAAGAGTTTTCATTTTCTGTAATTTCCTTTCTAAAGAGAGTTCTATAGAGGCGCGCATTATCGAGCATTAACACATTAAGAGTTAAAATCTGTATGGAATGAAGTTTGTCTCGCTGTGTGTGTCCTTTCACCATGGGAGCAATTAGTAAATTGGTCTGCATGTCAACCAGAAGTTAGCAGATAAAGATGATCTGGATAAACTCTCTGGGTAAAGTGTCTAGTGAAATGACTGGTATTTTGGAAAGATGATACAAGAAGACTTCAGCCTTCAAAGCCAGAAGTTAGTGTAAGATTCAAAGTTTGAAAAGTATGAGTGGCTTTTACCACTTAATACACAATCTCAAGGGAATATTCAACATAAATAAAATTCCATTTACTGATCACGAATATTTTAAGCAAACAAATATGATAGTGAAAGAGGCTACTAGAAGTAGTCATTTAACAGAATGAAAATATTACTTAAGAATCGAGCCATCAGCTTCATAACATTCTTCTTTCATAGCAACAGGAAAGAGCCATTGAGAGCGCCTATCTTCTCTCATCAGTTGCTAGTCCCCTTGTGTTTACCTGACTTCCTGTCATTGATGGCTCATATCGACAGCTGGATGCCAGCATGGCCCTCACGTGTATCAACAGGCGATTGTATTCAACAGGCTGGTCACTTCCTTCCATGGCAGCAGGGTCAAGGCTGTCTTCTCCATAAATAAACTGAACCACCTAAGAGAAAATATTTGGAATGATCCTGTAAAAATGAATGCATGTTTATACATAGATAGCTTATGAATCTGGTAACTTAAGTACCAAGTCTGGCCACATTTTATTTTTAATTCAAGCCTGGTACATCATTCTTTCAATGAAGAAAAAAGATGTTAATCAACTTCTGCATTCATTTTATTTCCCCAAAGAGATTTTAATTTAGCTACATGGAAAAGTTAATATGTAAACAATAATTGTAATGAACGTGTCATGCTAAAAATTCTGTGCTTAATAACGTTTAAAGTCCCATAAGGTTTTCAGTAAACTTCCGCCTCAGTCTCGTAAGGATTTCCCATTTATTGCAATCAACTGGTTATGAAATTTAAAAAATTGCTGAAAATGGATTTACATTATTATTGTCAGACTGACTTCATCTTTTAGGATAAGAATAAATTATTTTACGTCTCCAAAAGACTGTCTTGAGTTTAATACTTTTTTTACCTGTAATTTAGAACTATTATTTTTACAAAAATGTGTAGCAAAATCACATCCTAGAAAAAAAATAATAATAAAAAACCACCACAAAACTAAGCGAACTGAGCAAAAACACTAGCAAAGGCAACTGCCGACATTTCCGGAAGATGACTAAAGCTTTTCTCACTAAATGAAGCGTTTCTACTTTCTATGTTTCATTACTAAAGAGAGGGCTATCGAGGCACGCTTTACCATGCTTTGAGATTAGAGACAAGGCGCGCATCACGGCACGATGTGAAATTAAACATGAACAAAATATTTATTATGATTATCTGTGATTAAGTAAGTAACCTAAAGCACTTTTGCCAAATGTTATTTTGAAATAAGTTTATTTAATTGAGAATTTTACAACAACATATTTCTGGAGTCTTGAAAATATGGTTAGACAAGTGTAAATAATTATTAAATGCTTTGGCACTTCATAACTTAAGGTGAGTTGGTATTTTTTTTAATTTTATAAAATTGCTAGATGTGTATCAAAGTAAAAATTTAATTACCAATAAAATAAATAATTACTCCCCAACAGATCTGCACATGACAGATTCAACTTACCTCCCAAACAAATGAGTGTAGAGTAGAGTCAAACTTACCTCCCCTACAGAAGTGTGTACGGTAGAGTAAAACTTACCTCCCCTACAGACATGTGTACACTAGAGTCAAACTTACCTCCCCTACTCAAGTGCGTACACTACAGTCAAACTTACCTCCCCTACAGACATGTGTACACTAGAGTCAAACTTACCTCCCCTACTGAAGTGCGTACACTAGAGTCAAACTTACCTCCCCTACAGACATGTGTACACTAGAGTCAAACTTACCTCCCCTACTGACATGTGTACACTAGAGTCAAACTTATCTCCCCTACAGATATGTGTACACTAGAGTCAAACTTACCTCCCCTACTGACATGTGTACACTTAGAGTCAAACTTACCTCCCCTACTGACGTGTACACTAGAGTCAAACTTATCTCCCCTACAGATATGTGTACACTAGAGTCAAACTTACCTCCCCTACTGACATGTGTACACTTAGAGTCAAACTTACCTCCCCTACTGAAGTGCGAACTCTTAGAGTCAAACTTACCTCCCCTACAGACATGTGTACACTAGAGTCAAACTTACCTCCCCTACTGAAGTGCGTACTCTAGAGTCAAACTTACCTCCCCTACTGAAGTGCGAACTCTTAGAGTCAAACTTACCTCCCCTACTGAAGTGCGAACTCTTAGAGTCAAACTTACCTCCCCTACAGACATGTGTACACTAGAGTCAAACTTACCTCCCCTACTGAAGTGTGTACACTAGAGTCAAACTTACCTCCCCTATTGACATGTGTACACTAGAGTCAAACTTATCTCCCCTACAGACATGTGTACACTAAAGTCAAATTTACCTCCCTTACTGACATGTGTTAACTAGAGTCAAACTGACCTCCCCTACTGAAGTGCGTACAGTAGAGTCGTACTGCAGACACAGGTCCTCCAGTGACTTGACCAGTCTCCTCTGCATGTAACCAGTTTCAGCAGTCTTCACGGCCGTGTCCACCAGACCCTCACGTCCAGCCATGGTGTGGAAGAAAAACTCAGTCGGTGTCAAACCTACACACGAGGGGGGGGGGTAAAAAAAATTATTTCATTGGCGGCCAGGGATGCACACAACCCCAGAAAAAAACAAGGTGCTCGGGGAAGGCTGGTTTTACTGTATATAACTATGGTATCACCAATGGAGAGTAAAATATGTGGCATGTACTTAGGGACATATACAATAGCAGGTTCTAATGAGTAGAAGTGCGGCAGCAGACTTTTATTTAGATGATTAATTCTTTGATCGGAACTAAGTTATAGCCTTGAAATATTTGGACCATTGCCAGAGGTCCTGTTCTTCATTACTGACGTTGCTTCATACACCTCACAACACATGTTTCCAAGATGCACACTTTGACCCCGGGAAGAGGTGAATGGAACTGAGACAACAGAGTGAGCTTATTTATAATTCTGCTTTAACATCCTGCATTCCCTGCTTCGTACAAACTCCTGGCATCAGTTTTTAAATAAGCCCCAGCCACAGCTTGGGTAGAGAGTAGGGGGAGCTCGAATGAACAAACAGGGCATTTAATTAGGCTGGATATACCCCCAGGTCTGGACATTTGTATATAATGTTGTGTAAACTACAATGTTTAGAGCAGTGGTTCTTAACGTGGGTTCAATCGAACCCTAGGGGTTCGGTGAGTCAGTCGCCGGGGTTCGGCGGAGGGAGGTCAAGACAGCACCCAACTCAAGGCATCTATATTACTACTAATAATGAAGGGTTCGGTGAATGTGCATATGAAACTGGTGGGGTTCGGTACTTCCAAAAAGGTTAAGAACCACTGGTTTAGAGAGATGGAGAGAGCAATGTCTTTTGTCAAGTTGTTGGAAATGTTTGTGAAGTGCAATGGGCCCAGCTGTATGCTGGAGTATTGCACTACAAAAGTATACAAATAAATAAATCATATCAAAACTTTCTGGCTTAATGGCAGGAGTTTGCCAAGCTTTGATGTAAGACTGTATCACTGGTGTGACAGTTGGGAGATAGACATTGATGAACCAATCTAGTAACTGTTGTAAAAATAAATCTTTTATAAATTACACAACTCTACAACTCACCTGTATAAAAACTGTTGGAGACAAAGCCTCTAGCAGCTGGATCCTTGGAGAATCTTGGGAAATGGGGCAAAGCTCTGTCCTCAAAGCCATTAGGCACCCGCTTACCACTGATGGCCTGAGTAGAGTATGATATTTAGTTTATTTTCCATACAGCAGATTTTGTGACAGGCCTCCCTACAACCCAAGTTATGTATGGTGAGAAAATTAAAGATATTTAACAAAATAAATTTATTTTGTCAATATTGATCATTTTGTAACAAGTCTTCCCTTTGCTCATGTTATTCCAGCACAGAAAAGTAACAATAATATGTATGTAATGACATGTTCTTTGGAGCATGCCTGGCGCCATCAATTTAAGATAAATGGTCTCTCATCATAACAATACTTCCTGTTAAGAATTTATGTTTTTTCTTGTAAGCAATAGTGACCACTAAGAGAACATCATTACTTTATTTTCTTTCAAATGTAAGGATCAAATAATCCCAGACCTGCTGTCCTACGCACACACTATCACCTGACCTGTTGTCCCACACACACTATCCCCTGACCTGCTGTCCCACACACACTATCACCTGACCTGCTGTCCTACACACACACACTATCATATGACCTCCTGTCCTACGCACTATCATATGACCTGCTGTCCTACACACTATCACCTGACCTGCTGTCCTACACACACACTATCACCTGACCTGCTGTCCTACACACACTATCACCTGACCTGCTGTCCTACACACACACTATCACCTGACCTGCTGTCCTACACACACTATCACCTGACCTGCTGTTCTACACACACACTATCACCTGACCTGCTGTCCTACACACACTATCACCTGACCTGCTGTCCTACACACACTATCACCTGACCTGCTGTCCTACACACACACTATCATCTGACCTGTTGTCCTACACACGCTATCATCTGGGAGATGTTGATGAAGGAACCTTTGGAGCCACAGATGGCCATGTTGAGAGGACTGTTGGTTTTGTGCAGTTCTTTAAAGCAGACGTCACCGGCGTGATCTCTGATCACAGACAACTCTGTAACAGTAGAAAGTAGTGTCAACGACCTACATTTCAATGATACAATCAGCTGCAGCACACTGCATGTAAGACCTGAATATCGAGAGTTAGTCTGGGCTTCTACAATGACCAGTGGTAAAAAATGACTGAAGAAAGATAATTAGCTACATAAGTAGCTACACCAGTCATTGTTTGAAAAGCCAGGATACTATTTTTTTTTAAAATAGATGCACCCGTCATTTATTGTTAAACCAGGATACTATTTAAAAAAAAGATACACCCGTCATTTTTTGTTAAGCCAGGATACTATTTTTTTTTAAAATAGATGCACCCGTCATTTATTGTTAAACCAGGATACTATTTAAAAAAAAAGATACACCTGTCATTTTTTGTTAAGCCAGGATACTATTTTTTTTAAAATAGATGCACCCGTCATTTATTGTTAAACCAGGATACTATTTAAAAAAAAAGATACACCTGTCATTTTTTGTTAAGCCAGGATACTATTTTTTTTTAAATAGATGCACCCGTCATTTATTGTTAAACCAGGATACTATTTAAAAAAAAGATACACCCGTCATTTTTTGTTAAGCCAGGATACTATTTTTTTAAAAATAGATGCACCCATCATTTATTGTTAAACCAGGATACTATTTTAAAAAAAGATACAACCGTCATTTTTTGTTAAAGCCAGGATACTATGAAAATCTCTCCCAACAGGGAAGGAAAAGAGGACTTAAAAGTCCAGTGATATATATAGATCAACGTCATTCAGATAATTTTTTAATAATACAATTTATAACTTGGAATGATGTCAACTTAATTGACTGACCTTTGAGGATCTTTGCTTCCAGTGTCTCATCCTCCGTGCACCCTGGTTGGGGCTGCAACCTGCCCTCCTCAAGGTCGCGGATGTAACCATCACATGTGGAATAGCCTTTGTCCAATAGGACTTCTTTTTTCTTAATGAGACCTGGCATAAGAGATTGATGAAATATATATATATCAACTTGTTCACCATTGACGTCTTTTTGTGTCTGGATCTCAAACTGTTTAAATCAACGTTTCATGGGTCAACAAAAGATTAAGAGCATTATGAAATGTGCATGACACACTCAGGACTAAAATGTTCTTAGCTATAAGTAGAACTAATTTTTTTAAAGTATCTACTCTGACAATAATTGTTTAACATGGAATTTTGTATTTTATCAATCTTGAATAAACTCATGAAAAAATGAACAGATAATTCTCAACTAAGTCATGGGTCAAGGGAGCAAGTTAATTTTTACTTGGGAACTTTGAAGTTCTCATTTAGACATATTCTTATTGGGGAATGCCTGATGTAGTACTCTGAGTTTACACATACTAAAGAACCACAGTCACCTTCTCCTGGTGTGACATCACCAATCCCAATAGAGAACCCATGGTGGGACAAGAATGCGGGACTCAGACGCGCCAGTCTGGACAAGGCATCAGCTCCAGCCTCCTGGCCATAGTCTCGCAAGATCAGATAGAAGATGGTCAGTTTTGACCCAGAGCCCAGGGTTGCCTTATCCATATATCCACACATGATCTCACTATTGTGGATAACAATGTACGAGTCATTGGTGCACAAGTCCTCATTCTTGGTGTAGTTCTTTCCCTTGGTTCTTAAATTGACCTAAGATGCAAAGAAAAAAAAAACATTATGTTAGCAATCTTTTAGCATCTGATACATGTTAAATGCTAAACTATAATGAAGGCAGTCAATCATTCTAGATAACAATAGATAAAACAAAATATTATGAGCTGAGTAATGTCTTTGAATAATCAATATATAAATTATAAATGTATCAGGCCTTTGAAAAGAAGGAGTAGAAGAACAGAAATTTTTTTTTTCAGTCTTGATCAAGAATCATTCTCATCTTACAAGCTATGTGCTGTGGCAGCTTGGAGTGTCCTATTAGATGGCTTTTGATGGCTTATGAGACAGATCCTTGCCTGAACTGTGGCATCCAGAGGTCGGACAAGATATGGTAAGGATTTCATTAGAAATAAACTGGTGCGGAATTTCCCGCGACATTTCACATAGCAGAGCTGAGGTGAAAACAACGGGCTAACACAAGGGATTTGACAAACAAGAATAGTGACTGCTTCTTGACTAGAAACCAATGACATATAACATTCCTTGGCCACATCCTTAAGCAAGTCAGTTTGTAAGGACATAGTGTAAAATCCAACAGACATGAACATCTGCACTGACCTTAACTGGACACGCCTTGTTCGGCTTCATTAACAGGGAGAAGACCTGTTTGCCAGTCCACAGCTGGCATGGTTTCAAGATGGCTGGCGGGGGGAGGTCAATCTTCATGGCGGCATCTTTCCCAGCCAGCATGGACGCTATGAGCTGACAAGCTCGGTTTCTGTCAAAGAAGACATCCTTCTGAGTCATCAAGTATGCACCTGGGGAACACACCATCCTTTTCAGTGGTCAGAGTAGCAGTGCAAAAGAATATCAAAGGTAATAATTTTGAGTGAGTAAAGAAATAAACTGGGCATCAACAGATTGTTTACGAGGTGGTTGAGTGGTAGCGCGCTCGACTGGCGTACCGATGGTCACGGGTTCGAATCCACGCGTGGGCGAGGATTTGTTCCCGGGCCTAAGGAGTCCCTGAGTCACCCAACTCTGAATGGGTACCTAACTAGACAATAGTTAGGCGGCTGGGTAATGCGTGGAACCCTCAAAGCCATGGCCTGTGACCGCTACATGACATGCCAACAGATCATCTGTCATGGTCTGTGGACGCAATTATCTTCTGCATAGAAGGAGCATCTGTATATCTAAGATAAGATACAATTACACTTGCTGAGATGGAACAAAGGATCCTAGCAACTTGCAGCAAATATTATGTTCTATAACAAGGGCAACATCTCTTACAAAAGACCAAAATCAGTTACTCGAAGTAAGTTATATTAGTTTTGTTGTTTTTTTTAAACCAAAGAATTATTTCTTTAATTAGTAGGATCCAAAAGATGATGTTAGGGATAATGATTGGCTAAACCCACCACATAGATTATGGCTGAATTGATCAGGGCATTGATTGTGGTCTGATAAAACAAAGAACAATCAAACAAGATTTGTCAAGCAACTGCCAACTAAATGACATTTAGCATGACCATTTGAAAGCCCCCTGAGCCATATTTTCCCAACAGTTCACTCACCAGTAATAAAGAGTCCTGAATGGCAGCAACCAGAGGTTCACTCACCAGTAATAAAGTCCTGAATGGCAGCAATATGAGGTTCACTCACCAGTAATAAAGTCCTGAATGGCAGCTATCAGAGGTTCACCATTCCTAGGTGTGATAATGTTGGACTTGGAGCCCATGAGGATGATGGCTTCAGCCTTGGCCTCCTCTGTCTGTGGCAGGTGAAGGTTCATCTCATCACCATCAAAGTCAGCACCAAATGGACCACAGCAACATTCATTGAACCTGAATGTCCGGTTAGGCATCACCTACAGAGTTCAGGAGGTTTAAAAAGTGTTTAAATGTGTGTACTCAGAACAGCAATCTCTCCTCAGACAACCTTTCAAACAATAACAAGAAATGTTATAGATTTAGCTTGTAGCAGACGCACTGAGCTGATCTGCTTTGAAATTACTGATATTTTTAAGATTTTAAATGTTTTAAAAACTGCGTTGTTCTTTAACAATTTATAAAGACAATGTGTAAAATTAACAAGAGATCAGTTCTCAAACCTTGGCATAAAAGGCCTGTATGCTGAGCTTGTGCAAAGATGGCTGCCTGTTGAACAGAATGACATCACCATCTATCATGTGACGTTCAACCACATCCCCGTACCTCAGACTGTTGGCAATGTGATTACGGTTTCCATAGCGTAAAAACTTGCGCTCACCAGTGGATTGAATCTGAAATTAAATATTTGTCATGTTCTTCAAATCAACAACACTCTTAGATTAATTGAGCCAGAAAATTGTTTAATTCATATATGTTTGAACTGAGTAGTATGATTGGCCGGTGAAATATTTCTAAAAATTAAGTGAATGAGATTGTGAGTTTGAAATGAGAAGGAAAATTTACTTTGATAAAGTTGGCCCCAGGATGGACATCACAACCATTTCTGACCAACGTCTGCATCAGGGCTAAATTTGCTGGACACACCTTCTCAGGGTAGGTCATTGTCATGGCCACTTGCACTGGAACAGCCACCTGTATAAACAAATTGAAACAACCATTATTTTACCTTGGGTACTATATTGGGTATAACAGAAATGACTTTTTAAGATAATCTAATATTTGCCTAATCAATTCATATATTAATTACTTTTTTGGATAAAAGTAATACATATGTTTATTTTAATTTATAATTATATTTACCTTTTTTATTGTAATTTAACTTTGTAATTTTTCAAATCATAATTAAAGATTAAAATATAATATTGTTTTATTTCATACATTCAAAGCTAAAAGGTGTAAGTTTGAATGTATCCTTAATGTGATAACTGATGGTGTAAAATGAAAAGATGACTTGGACCATTCAAGATAAATAAGCAAATGTATCCCAAAAGTATAATTCTGCTACAGGAAAACATTTTACAAACCTGGTCTATGCGCATATTGGGATCTGGGGATATAACTGTTCTTCCAGAGAAATCCACACGTTTTCCTGACAAATTTCCTCGAAAGCGACCTTGCTTACCCTTGAGCCGCTGCACAAAACCACGGGTCTTTTTTTTGGGCTGCATGCTGAGTGGAATTCCAGAAGTTTCCGAGTTGTAGAGTAAAGCAACCTGAAAATTATTTACAATGGTAAATAGTTAACAAAATATGAAATGTGTATTTTTTATAATACTATTTTATCACATATATGTGTGTGTATATATACAGTCGAAACCCCTTAAGTCGACGGCGTTGGGGTATGAAAAATGGCATCGACATAACCGATGATCGAGTTAAAGCGAAAACCAATATGGCGGCAAAATATTAACATGCGCTTGAAATTTCTTTATGTACGTGTTGTGCGTTAATTAGTGATGGGACGATTAATCAGAATCGTATCAGAATATCGGGACCCTATTTCTTCACTCTTTCTTAAGATTGTTAAGACCGCTCGTTTTTAAAGACCGTTTAAGTTTAAATATAACGCCGTTTTGCGGTGATTCCCAGATTGAGCGATACTGTGCCTTCGAAGCAACTTGCTTGATTTTCCTTACAAGCTACACAAATAAGTAACCTACACATCCCCTCATTGTCCCCGAACCATTCTCTTCTGGACTCGGAATGGTCTATCGTGACCTATATATGACTCATGACAAAGCGAACTCTTCTCTATATAAACGTACACAAATAAATTAGGTACTCCTTTTGAACTTTTGAACCTTCAACTTTGACATATTTTAATTAATTCTAACCAATAGTTAAATGGCTTTTGCACACGGCCACTTCTTATGAATGAAACAATGAGAACAAAGCAGTAGTACAGTACATGCAATACATGTAGTCAAAATGAGGTTGAAGGATGAATGGTTGCCAATGACAACAAGTATGCACACGGTACATTTTATTATTCCATACGATCCCCTCAGCTTACAATGGACTTAGAATTCCTTCGGTAACTTGATGCTAATAGGACTAACCAACAACAATGGTGTGGGAGATTGAGAGTGGGGGTGGGTAAACTGTCTGTAGTCTGTTATATTATATATTTTAAAATCTGGGGAGCCTTGTTTACAGTAAGCAGCCTATGATTTTGGTATCGTCCCATCACTAGCGTTAATAAATGATAATGTTCATGCACGTGTTTTTGGAGTTTTTTTAACACAACAGCATTGCCGTTATTTGTTTGATGAAGCTATCGGCATGCTATAAAATTATACATACATGTTTGCTTACAACAAAAGGAATATGTGCACCAACTGACAGCAGAAATTTACAAATTTAAAATAAAAACCAACGTCGATTATCGATAAAAACTTATAGCTAACATTTTCAAAAGCTGGCGATTGGTCATGGGGATCGAGATAACCAAAGTTAAGTGGCAAATTTGACCCTTTTTTGTGCTCGTGTTATGAGGTTTCGGCGACTTAAAAAAATCGAATTAAACGACGAGAAAATGCTAAGACAAAGAGAGAATTTGGCGGTTCCAATAAAAAACGTCTACATAATAGGGTGGTCGAGCTAAGCGAGCTCGAGGTAAGTGGGTTCGACTGTATATATATCTATATATATTACATATGTAAGATAGTGTCAAATAATTGTTAATAGTTATTATACAATTTAACATGATCAGCCAATCTTGTTAATCCTATTTTGCTTCCATGTTTGTAATGTCTATTGAGATTTCCATTAGCTCAGTTTGTTATGATTGGCACCTAATTAAATCAGGGAAGGGTAGAAAGGAGGATGAGATCTTTAAAACTACTATTTGAATCCTTTGCTTAAGTGGTCACTTCATATGGCATAGTTATAAGCATTCTTTGAAAGTAAAAAAAAAGTTATTGAGCCCATTATTAAAAAATGTACAACATCACAATTAGGAAAATTAATTTTAAAATTAAAAAATTATATACTAACTTAAAATTACTGAAAATGCTATAAGGCAAAGAAATCTTCCACTGAAAATTTGTTTTTAAAAATTTATAATTAAAATATAATTTTACTTCAATAAACATGTAAGTCCAATACTTTCTTTTATTTTATTTTTTTTAGTGTGGCTTGTTTTTGTATAAAATTTATATATGGTACCTGCATATCATTATCATATTGGTTGAGCTGGACAGGGCAAATGACAAATTTCACATTTACTAACTAATACAGAGATTAATAATACACCAGTAAGACAAAAATCTATTTTTCCACTCACATGGAGCTGCACATAATCCCAGTCCTCCATATACATTTGCATCTTGGCCCCCGTGGCTCTCAGCCTCTGGATGATCTCATTGACCATCATGATCTCTGTTAGTTTCATTGTGATGTCATCTTCATTGGTACCTGACTGTTAATAGGGAAAAAACAATGAACTACTTTCATTTCAAACCAAAGCTAACAATGACGTGTTTAAATTTAAATCATGTCTATGTAATTCTTTAATTGTACAACAATGTACGGTAAAATGATAAAAGAAAACATTAATGGTGGATAATGACTAAAACTCTTGGATATCTAAAAGTACTCTCATATTTTAAGTGTAATCTTTAAAAAGTCACAGGATACTACAGTGGCCTGAATGTAACTTGTAGCTATTCCTTTAGGCCTTAAGTACTGTATACATGTCATTTTTTTTTAATAACAGGAACCCCTTGAAAAATTAATATTTTAAATACTTATTTTACTCCCCCCCCCCCCTCTTCCGGTTAAAGTAAAAAAAAAAATTATTAGAGTGCAGGTGAAATGAACTGCTGCTCATTACCTTTAAATCTGAGATTACAGATGGCCTGATACATATTGGAGGCACAAATATTCTAGTAAGAATAAGATCCTCAGGCCTGCCGACCTCTGGGTTCATCAACAACAGTTGAATGTCACTGTCATTAATTCTTTTAAACAACTCGTGCACTATGACTGGGTTCAGGACATCGTAGGTTTTGCTCATTAAAGTTGAAATCTCAGAGTTGGCTTTGACAGCTGCATCGAAAGCTTCTACTCTCTCCTTCAGGATGGCTTCTGATTTACGTCCCTGTTGGGAGCGATCATGGGCAATCCTGAAGAGGCCAACTTTTTTAACCTGTTTTATAGAATTAATAAGGAGATTACGAAATAGGCATGCACGTTTTAAGGTACAACTGAATTATAAGTAAATAATAGTTTATACAAGATATTATTTTAATACTATCACTAAAAGCTATATTTCAGCTAGTGAGAAATTTCATTTCAAACAATTTGCAAAAAAGTTAGTGCATAAGTAAGATATCTTACATTCCTCATTTTAATTAACATTAATAAATCTTTGGAACTTGATAACTTGTGTCATAAGTGCCTAAAATAAGTACAGTCGAAACCGCTTAAGTCGACGGCGTCGGGGAATGAAAAATGGCATCGACATAACCGATGATCGAGTTAAAGCGAAAACCAATATGGCGGCAAAATATTAACATGCGCTTGAAATTTCTATATGTACGTGTTGTGCGTTAATTAGTGATGGGACGATTAATCAGAATCGTATCGGAATATCGGGACCCTATTTCTTCACTCTTTCTTAAGATTGTTAAGACCGCTCGTTTTTAAAGACCGTTTAAGTTTAAATATAACGCCGTTTTGCGGTGATTCCCAGATTGAGCGATACTGTGCCTTCGAAGCAACTTGCTTGATTTTCCTTACAAGCTACACAAATAAGTAACCTACACATCCCCTCATTGTCCCCGAACCATTCTCTTCTGGACTCGGAATGGTCTATCGTGACCTATATATGACTCATGACAAAGCGAACTCTTCTCTATATAAACGTACACAAATAAATTAGGTACTCCTTTTGAACCTTCAACTTTGACATATTTTAATTAATTCTAACCAATAGTTAAATGGCTTTTGCACACGGCAAATTCTTATGAATGAAACAATGAGAACAAAGCAGTAGTACAGTACATGCAATACATGTAGTCAAAATGAGGTTGAAGGATGAATGGTTGCCAATGACAACAAGTTTACACACGGTACATTTTATTATTCCATACGATCCCCTCAGCTTACAATTCCTTCGGTAACTTGATGCTAATAGGACTAACCAACATTAATGGTGTGGGAGATTGAGAGTGGGGGTGGGTAAACTGTCTGTAGTCTGTTATATTATATATTTAAAAATCTGGGGAGCCTATGATTTTGGTATCGTCCCATCACTAGCGTTAATAAATGATATTGTTCATGCACGTATTTTTAGAGTTTTTTTAAAACACAACAGCATTGCCGTTATTTGTTTGATGAAGCTATCGGCATGCTGTAAAATTGTACATACATGTTTGCTAACAACAAAAGGAATATGTGCGCCAACTGACAGCAGAAATTTACAAATTTAAAATAAAAACCAACGTCGATTATCGATAAAAACTTTTATTATTCTCCAACACATCTCTGAAACTGGCGATTTAAGTTAGCAACACAGGCACAGGTCTCAACGCAAGTGGGCTATGATGACGACGTCACCAGCACACATCCCAAGCTGATCGCATTGCCATAGTACCAGAAGCAACACAGCGCTGAGAGCAAAACGCAAGTGGGCTGTGACGTCACCAGCAGCATTTTCAAAAGCTGGCGATTGGTCATGGGGATCGAGTTAACCGATGTTAAGTGGCAAATTTGACCTTTTTTGTGCTCGTGTTATGAGGTTTCGGCGACTTAAAAAAATCGAATTAAACGACGAGAAAATACTAAGACAAAGAGAAAATTTGGCGGTTCCAATAAAAACCGTCGACTTAATGGGGTGGTCGAGCTAAGCGAGCTCGAGGTAAGTGGGTTCCACTGTATTATAAAAAGGTAATTTTGATGACATTAATAATCTCACCATTCCATTGTGATCTCCACAATTTAGACATGTTTTTAATTTTCTACAGGTATCATAAATGCGCTTCCTGAGGGCTTTCTTTTGGAGATATGTGAGGTTGGGTTTCTTCAGTGCTCTGAGAAATGAGTCTTTCTGCTCTTGAGACAACAAAATTGCACTACAAGATTTGCAGATCATTTGCAGCACTGTGATAGTGGTGCGAAAATGTCCCACGTGGTACACTGGTAATTCCAAGTCAATGTAACTTGAAAGAAAAAGTGAATATCATCAAAGAAATTAATCAATATTATTTTAGTTAAGAGAAGGGTAGTTTGGTTTTTTTTGTAGCTGATTATATTTTCCTTAGTTCATTTATCTATGAGATATTAAACACCTTGTGGTTTAAAGCTTTCTTAATCCTTTCAAGCATAAACTTTCTTTTAAAAATAAATCATTTCATATGAAATCATATAATATTAACTGGATATTTCCTCTTAGGTTAAACTTACCCAAAGTGTCCCACACAATCTGCCAGCACTTTGCCACAAGTATCACAGCTATTGTCTTTCTCACTAGTTCCCATCCTATGATCCAAGACTCCATTTGGACATGGTTTGTTCTTGGCATCTTGACTACAGCAAGGAAATGAAAAGTTTTATTTTCATCAATCAGATTGTAATGGTAATAGGAGTTTAATAAAAAGATTTTAGGAATTAACTATGTGCATTTTATATATGAGTTATTAGATAGCCTTTATTTATTAGTAAAAATGTATTATTATTTTGTATTTCACATTGCAAAAATACAATTGTAATTGTATATCCTGAAAGTTAGTAAGACAAGACATTACAAAAACTCGATGTTTTTCATATTTCAAATCATTTATGCAATTTGACTAATTTTAAAACCAATAAAAAGTGTCAAAAACTCTTAATGCTAGTTTAAAACAATAAATACATAACCTTAACATGCTTGTATAGAAAAATATTTAAATAAAGCTAAATATTTAGGTCATGATTAGTACCTGTACAAAGTTTTGTTGACAACATGCAGATGACTTGCTCTTTGCATCTGCTCAGGGCTCATAAAACCAAATGTGACATGACTAATTTTTTTCGCCAAATCAGTCTCACGAAACTGTTCTTTTACCATGGTCTCCTGCTTGCTTACTTGAAAGTGCTGTTGGGTTTTGTTTGATTTTTTAATAAAAAATTTAAAAATTTGAAAGTAATTTAATTCAAACAATTGTAGTTCTAATGATTTGAGTTTGCTAGCAAGATGTGTAACTAATAAAAAAGTTAAAAAGAATTATTAAATTTTTCTTAGCCTAAGACAAAAGCCTGTAAATAGACAGCTTTATAACTTTAAATTAAGTCAAATTTATTCAATTTTTTCAAACAAAATAGATTTTATTTTCTTAGATTTCAAAATTCTGTGATCATGTCATTCATGTGCTATTAGCTGTAATAGAAAAAAATCAGGACTGTTCATTTTGGTAAGATTTATTTATTTGAAATAGCTTGTCCTTTTTTTTGAAACAATACCCGTATATTTTATCAGTAAACACAGAAAATGGTGAAAAATGAAGTGGTAAAAATAATACATATCAGAAGACTCATTTTCCAACTTGCATTTTATTTTTTTATTTTTAAATTCAATAATGTAGCAATATATTTTGGGGTTCTGAGATTAAAATTTGTGAAATAACTTTCAAATTTCATTATATTGGTGACTGCAATATAAGAAAGTTTTTTTGGAAAGAAAATATCTTGTTGGTTTAATTTCAAACTGAATTGATAATAATTAAAGATAAAAAAAAATTCATTTAAAGTACAATACATTGTCTATTCAACAATGATTATTGGTAACTTAAATCTCAATATTTGTATTCTCTTTTTTCATACATATGAATATTTGGTGTAAAATTTTTATTATTTGAATAAAATTATCTTAAAAATTGATTTTCAGAGGTAATTTCTATTTTATGTTAAACAAAAGTTTAAAATTCCAAGCCTCACGTGCAAGGTGAACCATAATCCTACTTTCTATTTATTTGTATGCCTGACCCCTACAGTTGTGAGGGATGCACCCTTTTAACTCTCAACATCACCAATTTTCTGTGTCTAGATATTTCAGCTGTATGAGGCCCAGTTTTACCAGTCCCAATGATCCAGGTCAATTATTTTTAAAAATATGTAACTTTTTAGTACTTTTTAGCAATTATAAAAAAAAAAAAAATTATGCGACGTCAGACTAATTAAATCTAAGTCCCCAAATATCATCAGAAAAATATGACCCCTTCCCCAATCCCTTAAGAGTGCTATAAGTCATTATTTACAGCCTAGGAAAATCTTCTGATGCAAACAAACATATGTTCATCTTTATTAAAGACTGGTTAAAAAATGTTATACTTATACATTTTAATTTGTTTTATTTGTTTTTTTCATGATTCTTTTTATCAAACATCTTCAGACAGTAAAAGTTTCAAATGCAAGTCCAGGTAATAAATCTGGCAAATAGGGTGTTAAACAGTGTTAGACAAACAAAATTGACAAAATGGATGTATTTTACTCAGACTATGCACTGTGTAACTATGTATGGTACAGAGCTGAAGTATAATTTTATAAGG
The DNA here is from genome assembly GCA_002072015.1 of Radix auricularia. Classification (NCBI taxonomy): domain Eukaryota; kingdom Metazoa; phylum Mollusca; class Gastropoda; family Lymnaeidae; genus Radix; species Radix auricularia. Next base: position 442,059 of record MUZC01002318.1, on the reverse strand, counting down.
ATCTTGCTAGTGTTATGACTAGTTCGTAACGATTCCTATGAAACTGCTGCTACGACTAGTCTTAGCAGCAGACAATTCAACTGGATGTTGTTAGTGCTACAACTAGTCGTAACACTAACCAGGAAACTTCTGATACTACTAGTTTTAGCAGTAGACACTACGAAAAAACTAAGTCGCGATAATATCTTAACATTCATTAATAGATCTGAGATTATTTATGACAATTTAGAAATTATTAATTAATAAAACTTACAAATTAATACTGTACGGTGCTCTAATAAGCTAAAATTAAAAGACAACACATACTGCTAATGAATAATGATAATAATGCATCATTTAGTCATTTTCATTTATCATTTAAATTAAATGATAATTAAAAACGTAAGTTCACATGAGAAAATTAAATTTTGCTGTGAATCTGTGAAACAATATAATAAGTGTAGACTGTAGAAACTGCTGGATTACCCAATTAGTTCAATTAGCCCAATTGTTATAAACTATTATTATATTATAAACAGACCTAGCATGATTAATAAGCTTAATTTTACGCTCAAGCCGCAAGCCCAAGCAGCCTAATAATACTAATTCATATAATAAGTTTATTACTAAGTAACGGCTAAAACCTATATCTCCGACCGGAGCGTCGCGTCTCTTCCCGTTGCTATGAAGGATAGTTGTTATTTTAATTTTAGGGTTTGGGTTAGGTATAGCTTTAGAATTTTCGGAAAATTCACGGGGCTCGCACTATTTTTCCGGGCCAGTGACGTGCCATAGCAACGAGATGGCCGCCGATAAGGTCGGAGATATAGGTTTTAACCCTAAGTAACTACTAAGTAGTATGTAAACTAATACTAATAGTGATAGTATAGTATTAAATTATTAAATAGTAATAGTATTAGTAATAGTTATGCTAGTTATGCACATGATCGAAAGTGTCAAAGCCGAAACTGCGCTTTTACTTTTACCTGAATAAATTATAAATAAAGTGGACCTATGGAATATGATTATATAATATAGGCCTAATTTTCTCTCATCAAAACTGATTGTATTGCAGTTTTAATTTTATGTACTGCACCGACTTGATGCAGACTAATTTATAGTAATATAAAATAAATAGATGAAAAGACGGTGCCTATTCTGTTCTAATAAAACATGTACATGTCTTATGTACTTTTAAAAATATTGTTGATCTATTTACCAAGAAATTTGTTTTGTGGTTTCTTTTAGGTGGGGATTATGTATACCGCGGCGGTGTACCTAGCAAAACTATGGCCTCTGGCCTATGTACACCGAGGCTGGGGAAAATATTTAATTGACAGGGAGTGGGGAGAAATAAATTACGATGCGCTGCATTTACCTTAAACTTTAGAATTTTAAATATTGATAGTACATTGCATTCCTGGTTTGGTAATCAATTGTTGAAAAACTTCAGCTTCTTTTATATATTCTTTTCCTTTGGACTGAGACTAGTCTCTTTAGGCCTAAGCTAATACTAAAATATGGATAACCTGCTTCATCTCTTGAGCAGTGTCATATAACACTGTCTTCACGTGAGATCTATATCTAGCGCCAGACATGAAGTAAAACAATGTATACGGTTTCAGAGTCTAGTCTGCAATTGCGGCAGTTCGAGTCGGTTTTACGGCTAGCCTGCTGAAATATGAGTTGGTTGGGCAGTGCTCGGTTTGCATTTGAGTCACTAAACTCTGGTGTTTGCGACTCACACTCCACCACTGACCACTGATCTGATCGACTTGGCCTGGGCATGTAACGAATACCCCCCTGGCAGTCGTATTGTCAGCCCATTCCTGGTACCACTTGCTCCAGAAGGTCTTTGCCCCGAGGTAAGCCACTGGGACGTCTGGTTTGGGCTGGGCCGCCCCGGAGTCTGGTTTCTCACTGCCGCCAATATTCAAGTGGCTCAGGATCCACTGTACGGTTACCTTACCCCCGAGTCTTTCGAGATTACCCACGTCATCTAAGATGTCTTCAACCAAGGGGTTCTACGCTTCTCACTTTGCAGGACCCTGAGTGCAGATCTCCAGTCACAAAACACTACCGTGTCAAAATCTACTTGGCCCTACCCGCCTACCCCTGCAGTCTTTGGTGCACACTTTCTAAGGCCATGTGTATATCTTCAAGCTCTACATGGTAATTCAGGGTCCCGAAATTTTCTAGTTTGGTGGCCCGTCTATTGGGTATAGGATGAGCGCACCATATCCTGCAGTTTCTTCTGGCACTACTGGCAGATCAATCCGTGAACACTTTCACTTGGGTTCTCATGAAATTAGACCTTCAATTATCTCAAGGGCAGCCACTTTCTGTACATAATCAGGGCTGTGTTTCGTCACTGCTGTGTCAGACAAACGTATTTCGGGAAAGATAGCCTCCGTATAGGGTGGTTTAAATGGGACACATACTTTGTCTTCTGTTTGTGGGGGTTTGGCAGTCATATAAAGTTCCGTTTCTTGATACATTATAAGAACCGCTAAAAATTCAGCTAAATGGTTAGATGTGAACATTATTATACTGCTCTAGTTTTTCTAGATTTAGTAATTTAATGTATAGAGTTACCAAAATATCAAAACATTAATGAATGCTAAAAAAGGAATACTGTATTTTATTTTAATGCTACTTCTAATTTAAACACATATCTTTATACAATTAGTGATGAATTGGAGAATATTAGAGGTTGTTGCTAGTTACAATATGGGTGGGAGAGAGAGAGTTAAAAAGGGGGGGGGGTGCGTCTTCTTTAGCCTTATCCATTCGTTTGATGACAAATTGTGCATGCACAATGGCATAAGGGAGATGGGTCAAATCAGGAAGGACAACTCGGTGTTGGATTTAGCATTGTCTGCGTGGGGAGCCAGGAGAATTTCAGGGGGCGCCGCCAAATTTTACTAATAACCAAGCATTGCGTAATTACTAATTATTAGCCTACTAATTTAGTAAATTTCCCAAATCATCGAACAAGTAAAACAGCAGCAACAATATAAACAAATGTTTTCAAAATAGTAACGTAAATTTTATTCAATAATATATTTATTGATTTAATAAAGAAAATTTGTTTATGTGAATTTATATAGAGCCCTGAGCTACGTGATTTCATTGAAGCAAAAAGGTTGATCTTTGCTTCAAAATCAACATTCTCAGATATATCACGTTCATTTAAAATTAATGCCAATCCAGACAGATGTTCGTTTTTCATTGTTGAGCGCAAATAATTTTTGATGATTTTCAATCACTGCTAACAGGAAATTTCAAGTAAATTTTATAGAGAATTGACTCATTAGGGCGACCTGATGCCATCTGTTTTTCAGTCAAGAATGGTGGAACCTCTTTAAGTTGTAGTTCACTAGATGGTGGTGGACGTTTTGATGCATACAAATCTTTGAAGGTATAATATTAAACGATTGCTACTTCAAGGTTAATGTCGTGTTTGTAAATTTGCATAAACTTCGAAAAGAATCTTTATTTTTCCGACATTTGTGATGGATCAATACAATAGAAGTAAATAACTGTGCTCCGAAAGTAATTAAATCGATCATCTATTTGTGTTACTAGTCTATCCAAGATAGTGAAGTACGTTTCAGATTTGAAGCTTGTAGTTGGATCATTAGTTCTTTCATCTCTGCTAGGTTCGCCTGCCATACTTTCTTTTTTGTAATTCGATTTTCTTTACATTTTGTTTTTAACATCTAGTTTGGAAAAAATGTTCGTTGACATCTACTTTCAGAGTTTCAAAAGCTTTATCGCTTCTTATTTCAACAAACTTATTTCTTCCAACATCAATCAATTGCTTTGCAAATGTTCATGCGCAGCTAGTAGTTTGACAACACGAAGATATTACCCAACAACTTTTGTACATATAGCATCAGAAAAAACCAAAATAATATATTGTTATTAAAACAGATAGTCCCATAGCTTCTACTCATACACTTCCTTTATATTTTGTTGATTCCCCTGAATTTATATCTTCTAGAGTGGCTAGAACAGCAGAGAATGATCCAATAACTGCATGCTTACGGCTTGCCCATCTTGTACCAGAAAGTCATTTCAGAGTATCTACTCTTGATTCATATTGAGAATTATAATGTTCTTTATGAGTATTTAGACGTGGTAAACCAGGCGTAAAGAATGCATACAACCTTTCAGCTGTGCCGAAAAACACAGTGCATCATTAGGGCTATATACAGACAAGGCTTCGATAGTGACCAAAGTCAAAACATGGGCAAAACAATGAACATAGATGGCATTGGGTGAACGTTTATATAAATGGATTTGAAGGCCACTCTTAATTTCAGACATCACAGATCCGCCATCGTATGCCTGTCCCCCACAGATTGTGATATCAATGTTTCGCTTTTGTAATTTGCATGTATTTCCGTTAAAATATTCTCAGCTAATGTGGCAGCATTGCTGTTAACCAAAGTATAAAAGCCTATAAATCTTTCCATAACATGTCCTGATTATAAAACTGAACGTAAAGAAACTAACATCTGATCAATTTTAGATATATCAATGGTTTAATCAATAATAAAAGAAAAGAAAAATGTGCAGAATTAACTTCATTATCAATCATCGCCAATAATTCAGATGCAAGTGATTAAATTAAATCAATTTGCACATCATGACTTAAATAAAGTTCATTTTTCTCTTCAAACTTTAGACGACTGTCCAAATTGAAATCATATTTGGCTAACAAAGATAACAATTCACGAAAATGTCAAGTATTTCTACAACTACCATCACTAAAGCAAGAATGTTGTCTGTGTCCTCTGAATGGCAAACCTTGGTTTTACTAAGAACAACGTCACGTTTATCATTCATTTCAATACTTCTTATTTATTTTCCACTTGGCGACGCTCCTGACTGATCAAAACAGATAATAAAGTTTTGAAATATGACATTTAGCGAGCCAATAATGTTTGCAGTTTAGTGTTGATTTGAATTTTCGTGTTTAGCAATATTTTTTTCTGCTCTAGTGACAACTTTTTAGTGTTCATCGGGGGGGCGTCTTAAAGGCCCCCCCCTTGCCCTATAGCTAAATCCGCCACTGGTTTACACTCCATCAACATTTAAAACTAACGAAATTTCAAGACTAGACATAGGCTATGGACGCAATAATCTTCTGCATAGAAGGAGCGTATTTTAGGGGCCATCCATAAATGACGTCACGCTCCTAGGGGGTGAGGGGGGTCTCACTTTTGTGACGATGCGTGACGTGGGGGAGGGAGGGGGGTTGAAGAAATGTGACGTCACATTTAAAGGGTAACTTTAAATAAAACTTCCACTGAAATATTTGGTCACTTAAAATTTATTTAATGACTTTTTTTTTATTCAGTGCTTCTCAAAGTGCCGGTCGATCTGACGCCGGTTGGCGTAAGTCATCAAGACATGAAAATTAAATATAATTATAATTCTTAAGTTTGAGAACCCACAAGAGAACATACGAAAGTGTTACCCTGCGTCGTTTGATGTTGACATCAAAGCGTTTGTGATGTAACCTCAGCTTCGCTCGCGGCAGGAGTCTGCGAAGTTTTTTTTTTTTTTTTGGTCACTTATCCCCNGGGGGGGGGAATCTATTTGATACAATTATAAACGTTTTAAGTTTGATGTAGGCTAATTTTTCGATTGGTTTTTGGTCAAATGCCTCTGGCCATTCTAAATATTATGATATAATATAAAATTAGTCAAACGTATTCATTAACTTTATTGAATGCATCAAATTCTCGACATCGCAATTCGAGAGGAGCACAAAAAAACTTCCGTTTGAACTCAGTTTTTAAGGCATTAGTTTTAAATATGACAGAAAGGATACTTGATACAGCCAGATTAGGGTTATTGTAACTCGTGTCAATATAAATGAAAGTAGGGTGGATTTAGGTGTCTTCGTATAGTACGTAAATAAGAAATCTACATAGATGACAAATTTAACAAATGCATTTTCTGGAAGGAACCGGTTCAATAGTGGGCATATGTTACCAAGCGTACACGTACACATGACGTATTTGAATATATCTAGTGGAGTGCAGTGGATGTTATATGTCCTATATGAGTCTGCATTACCCCCAAAAATACCCTTTTGACCACATACGAGGTAATTTACCCCTGTTCGCCGACCTTTTTCTTACGGGATGCCTGTCAGTCAATTGAGGGATTTTTAAAAAAATACATTTAAAACATATTATTTTGAAATAAGAATTGAAAAAAAAAACAACTTGTGAGCTTCGGAGTAAAAATTTATGATATTTAATATTGAATATTTTAATAATGTCATAGTATTTTTTCAGTACTCAACTTGCAGGAATTACTGTATTTTGCGACGCACAAGATGACACCCTAATTTCCTGCACAAATGTGGGGTTCGTACAGTATTGGCCATTTTCCTCTTCCAGCGCATACCCAAATACCTAATAATTTTTTAGAAAACATGAGATGTGATATCAATGTGATAATTTTAGATCAAATACCTTTGAAAACTGTCATTAGAAGATCGAAATTAATTTGAGGAATTGTCTTGTATCTAAATATTCTAGGTCTATCAACAATGCAATGAGCCTTGTAATATCAATAGTCACATTAGCGAGCTTAATCGCGAAGGTTAATCACATCAAATGGTTTTTGACATCACCGCTGCATTGTTCATTAGCTGTCTTGCTATGC
>MUZC01002318.1:417212-427455 GCA_002072015.1 Radix auricularia | reverse complement strand
GTTTAGAGAGGCTTGAAAAAGAACTACAAGGATTGGGGACAGTTCATTGCTTAATTCTTTTAATAACCTGGCAGGTAATTCATCTGGGCCAGTAGCTTTGTTTTAGGAGTGAATGTATACCTATCTCATCTACAGTTATGTTACCTATTTCTTCCAATTTATTTAAATTTATTGAAATTTCCTTGTCGCCTGAGGCAGAAAATGATGATGCAAAATATTTGTTAAGGATATTAGCTTTAGTTTCATTATCATTATAGGTTTTATTATTTGAGCCTTTTAGTGTGGCTATACCTGAAGGCTCCATTTTTTTTGATTTGATAAAGGACCATAAGTTTTTGTTATCTTTAGTTATCACATTGTTTATATAATTATTTTGGAGGTTACGGCTAAGTTTTTGTGTCAGGTGTTTAATTTTTAAGTATTTTTTGTGTATCCTTTCTAAATTGGTAGCCTTAAATTTCTTAAATAAATTCTCCTTTAGTTTGCAATACTTTTTTAATTTAAAATTGAACCAGCATTTATTAATTCTATTTGAAGTTATTTTTGTTGGAACATTCTGATCCATTATGGTTTTTAGATTTGTTTTTATTTCCTTCCATATTTCTTCTACAGGGCTAACTATGCTGAATTTACTTAGGAAATTTTGTTGGAAATTTGAAGCTGATTGGTGTAATTTTATTAAGTTGCATTTATTCCAAAGATATATTGTTCTTCTAGGCATCTTATTTATTTTAGTTTTTATTGTGTTGGTTACCCTAACAATATCATGGTCAGACAGCCCAGGAATTATTGTGCAGTCTAGTCCTAGTCCTGGTCTGTTTGTTAGGAATAAATCTGAATGTGTATTCCTCCTCCATATTTGATTGTTTTTCATATGATTGATTACTTCTTTAGCGTCTTCTAATGTTGGGGGGTTTATAAAAGGGTCTGGTCCTCCATGGGGTGGTTGGTAATCATCATCTTGTCCATTGTCCATATTCAGTATGTCCTCAAAATGTTCAGCCCATCTCTCCAATACTTTACTATTTTCTGTGATTAATTCTCCATCCTGTCTCTCACACATTTGTGGTCTGGCCTGGTGTCCATTCATTTCATCTTTTATCTTCATGTACATTCCTCGGATATTTCTCTGTCTTGACAAGTCTTCTATTTCTTTTAGTTTAGCTTTTTCCCAATTCCTCTTTTTCTTTCTGCACATTTTTGTCGCTTCTCTTCTGGCCTCTTTGTATGTTTGTCTTGTCTTTCTGGTATTTCTTTGTAACATGATCATTCGTGCTTTGTTCCTTTCTTCAATAGTTTTTATGCATTTGTTGTCGAACCAGCCAACTCTCTTATTAGTTTGTTGGAACCCAACAACTTTTTCTGCTGATATTTTCATAGCATTTTTAATCCTATTCCATTGTTCATTAATGTTGTTTTCCTTGTTCCCTTCTTCTTGAAATGTTTGAGCTGTGTTTATACTTCAGTTTGGTAGACTTTTGCAGTTAGTGGGTCTTTTGAGAGTTTTTGGTAATCATATTGTTTCTCCCTTTGATTATGACAATTCTGAATTATGCTTATTCTCTACTTGTAATTAACTCTTACAAGTAGGTGGTTAGGGTCAGCATCTGCTCCTCTATAACTTCTTAAGTCTAGTACATAGGATCCATGTCTCCTATCAATTAGAACATGGTCACTTTGCTTGTGGGTGACTCCATCTGGTGAGTTCCAAATGGCTTTATGTATATGCTTTTGTTGAAACTTGGTGCTGCTCACTGACATTCGTTTTCCTTGAGCAAAGTCTAGCAATCTCATGCTATTGTCATTGGATTCATCATGGAGGCTTTCCTTGCCAATTGTTGGCATAAATACCTTTTCCTTACCAATTTTTGCATTTAAGTCTCATATCACTATTTGAATATCATGTCGTGGTGTCGTGGTAGATCTTTTCCAGTGTCTCATAAAATGATTCTTTAATCTGATCTTCCTTATCTTCAATGGGAGCATGTGCATTTATGAATGTTATATTGAACATTTTTCCCTGCACGCGTAGGGAGCACAGTCTTTCATTCTCTGGTTTGAAGCCTATGACTACTTCTTTTTTAACAGCAAATCCTGTTCCTAGCGTGTTGGTGTCATTAGCACTTTAAAATACTGTGTATTCTCTTGTTTTTAGTATGGTTGAATTTTTCCATCGAATGTCCTGCAGTGCCGCAATGGATATCTTATATTTATTCAATTGTATTATAAGATTGTTTAAGGCTCCTGCTCTGAACAGACATAGTACATTCCAAATCTCAATCCAGAACTCGCGTCCATTTACAGGCATAGGTCGATTTCCATTGAAATCAGTCCGGGTTTTATTTATTTGCTTGGCTTTCATAACATGTTTTTATTTTACATCGCTGGGTTGTCAGCCCTACTCACAACCATCTTGTGGGTTGCCCCTCACAGCTCTCTGGATAGCTGCCTTTGTTTGGGTTGGGTCCCTATCCTTTGTGGATCCCTCCACTTCCTACAAGGCAGTAGGGCTGATTTTGGTCCACCCCGGGTATTTTATTTCCCCGGTACCCTCCATATCTGGTGGGCTTTCCCCTATCCGCCGGCTGGGGAGGCGCTCGATAGAAGATCAGCATCTCCCACGAGTTTTATTTTTTCTATTACATTTTATTTAGGTCTACTAAATTCACTCGTCTAGTGCGTCCAATTCCCTTAGGCCAGCCCTGTAGTAATATAGGTTTTACAGTCCATGACATCAGTGTTTCTCAATCTGTGTGTTGCGACACATTAGTGTATCGTGAGAGATTTAGTAAAATTATTTTAAATTGCTAGGGATCTGAGCTCTGAACTTGTTATGAATTTTAAAATTATGCAAAACAAAATAACTCTTTGCACAACTTTGTGAAGCAATGGACTCCGATTGCAAGTGCCTATTTTATCATATGGAAGTTCACTGGCTTTCAAGAGGAAAAGTTCTTGTCAGACTTTACATCTTAAAATAGAAGTGATTTCTTTCCTTGAAACTGAAGATCACAACTTTGAAATCTAACTACATGACAAAATCTGGTGGTTGAAGATTCAGTTTCTTTCAGATTTATTCGATAAACTGAATTCACTTAACTTAAGTCTTCAAGGACCATCTGAGTACATTTTACATCTTCTACAAAGTTGAAGTCATTTAATGAGAAATTGTCATTGTGGAAAAGTAAAATATCGAAAGGAATAATTAGACTGCTTTCCAGCTGTTAACAAATTTCAAGATAAGAAGGAAATAGGGTTAATAGGTAATGAAATTTTGAACACTCTTTGTCAACTTCAATCATCTCTTCAATATTATTTTCCATCGCTGGACGTCCACAAATTTGCTTGAGTGATCTATACGTTTGCAGTCAGTGAATAAGTCAATTTGACGACCAAAGAGGAGGAGCAGCTGATCGATTACGACATAACAAATTCTATCAAACAACTTTCACCAACAAGACTTAAGAAGAATTGTGGCTTGCAATCATGAAAGTCTATCCTGTAGTCAGTTTGAAAGCAGTTAAAACTCTGTTGCCATTTTCATCTTCTTGTTTCTGTGAATTTGGCTTCTCGGCATTAACTGAAATCAGGTCCAAGAAATGAAAAAGACACCTTATAGTTGATATTGAGTTGCGCATTTGCTTGTCAAGTTTTGAGCCCCGATGGAATATGATGAGTTCCCTTAAGCAGGCACATCCATCACACTGATGCATCACAGTAATATGTGAAAAAATGGTCTCTTTTTAATAAAATAAGTTAAAATTATTTTTGTGTGTCGCGAAAATTCTTGAATATTCTTAGTGTGTTGTTACCCCAAAAAGTTTGAGAAACATTGTAGTATATTTATATATGATATAGGATTGGCTATTGAGCTGTTGGTACTACTATTATGTGTGGTGTTAGCAATATATAATATAGTAATAGAGGCAGTACATTATAAATTTTATGTCAATTTTGTGACTCCAAAGGTCACGTAGTATTGGGATTTAAATATTACCCAATAACAAAAGGGTTTAAAAAAGTAATTAATTAATTTTATAAAATTTAAGTATTCCCTAACTGAAAATTGAACCCTGTTAAAACAATTTTTAAAAAAAAATATTAAAAAGAAAAGAAAAGAACTCCGTACCACCAGGTCAGCAGTCTTTTACACTACCTGAGGACCAGGAAGATGTGATTGAAATTGTTCTTTTTAAATGTATAAAAGAAGTTCAGAGTTCTGGGGATAATGTTAACGCTGTTTGCCGAATTCTGGGGATAACACTATGAAGTTGTTGTTGTTGCTATTACAAATCAATACTCTTTAGTTTAAATTAAATTATAACCTAGGTCTAAAGTCAAAGTGCTATCCCTAATTTGATGTTTATTTTTAAATGAATGATAATTTATTATATGATTATTTTTACTAATATAAAAATATAAGAAGTTTAAGCATAGAACCAGATGAACCCCTGATTTATTTATTAATTTTTACTCATTTATTTATTTTTAAAAAATTTATAAGCATTATCAGATCATTATTTAAAAAATATTTACACCAAAAATCTATATAATATATTATATTTTGTATCGACTGACATTGCATCAATAAGTGGGAGACCATGGTTCATTGACACTTCTTAACATCAAGTTACTAACCTCAAGTAGAGGGATACAATTAATTCAAATGTTCATCAATCCATATATTCTCAAGGTGCTTAACAAAACATTTAAAAGTATGACAAGAGATAATATTCAAATTAAATAATTTGAGTTATCAGTAAATGAGTAGACTTTTACCATAGGTAACATTAAAGGCAAATTAAAGGGCATGTGAATTCTAGAATTAAAAAAACAAAAACTTTTCTACTTTGTCTACATTTTATTTGTAGACACCAGTTAATATGTCCTAACCTAACTATTCACCTCAGTCTATATACGAACCCCAAAGTAGGTATCTCTTTATGCACTTCTGCAAAGTGATTAAACACTTGAACAACAACACCTTTCACTGTCAAACAAAACTTATTTGGCCCTCTCATACTGTCCATTGTCTGTTGTGTATATTCTGAAACCGTCATATACAAAACGTAAGTTTTGGAATATCCAGAGCTGAAATGGTTATTATCAAATGGTGAATGTTTATGATTACAAAAAAAGCATGTAAACTATTTCATAATATTCAGACTTAAATCTTTTGGCCCAATTTATCACACAGTATTTCTTACATTACATAAAACTAGAATACAAGAAATTTTTGTTGTTGTGTGTGAAATCTATCATTGGTAAAATTGTGCAATAGACATGTATTAAATATTAAAAATCTGAAAGATAAGCTGTAATTTGAAATAAAGGGTGATAAGTGATAATTATAATTATTTTTTAGAAATTGAATAGACTGTATAGATAGGACTGGCACAATTACAAGTGAAAACTTTCCTACTTATTTTATTTATTAATAATTATAATCATAAAATAATCTTTTATTACTCAAATAAGCATTTTCATGTAAAAGCTGTTTTAGTAGGCAATTTTATATTGTTACACTTTTAAAAATATAATTATTATTATTAAAGCTGGTTTTTAAATCAATGCTAATAAAGAGTAATGCAATTCTTAATTATCAAAAATATCCATAAAATATATATTTTAAATTACAATTGATTTTTTTTATTTTACTTTAAGGCCAAAAGAGCCTCTTATGATATAATGACAGATTTGTGTGATTACGCTAAACATATGTCCTTTGAAGACTTCACCAAATTTGTGTGTGCCATAGATGTGGATTACCCACATGTATCAGAGAAAATTCGAGAAAAGTTTGAAGAACTTTCAAATTATCAGCTTCCTAGAAATCCTAAACAAAAGGTAATGTTTTGGCAATTATTGAGCTGTTTAAGTTTAAGTAGCCGAAAACATTACAATCAACATTGAGATTTTAAATTAAAAAATAAAGCCCATTTCATTTTGTTTTTGTTACTCACATATATATATTATTAAATTGAAAATTACTGTAAATCATTTTTTCTTTAACATTTCTGATACCAAAATTTTTAGTTGCCAGCAGCTGATAGGACACATGGAGTAGATCAGATTCCAGTTCCTTGTGATTTTGATGTACAGCAGCAAATAAGACAAGCCTCTAATCCTTGTTCTGTAGATTCACTGTCCTCCATTTTATCTTCATCACTGAAAATTCAAGACACAGTTGCAGCACCTGAGGTTCATAGTGTGATTAACAAAAGCAGCCCATCTGCTAGACAAAATGAAAGAAAATTACATACAAATTCTTCTGGTACCAATTTTATCAATCCTTACTTTTTGTGTGTGTGTGTGACTTTTAAAAAAATTAAAGTGTGATCAAACAAAATAATTAAAATTGGTTTTTAAAAAGTAAGTATTTAAAAACTTACAAAATTATTTATAGTATGTAACTCATATTTAGCTGATATATAAGTATAAGTTATTCTTACTGGTCGCAAAAGCAATGCAAAAAAAAATCTGAAGAGCAATAACCTTTAAGTACTTTAAGGCTCTTGTTAGAAAGGAATTACCACTCCGTCACACTCTTGGGAAACTGACCTTGTACAGATAAAAAGCTGTTCTGCGACTATGAAGACTCAAAGATGTTAACTATGAATGTAATATTTCTCATCTCTTACACCTAACCTGATGTTTTTTAAGGCAAGCGTTATTCTCACGGTTCGACCGTGCCGATAATTATTCGCACGGTTTTGAAATGCTAATCTACACTTACTAACTACAAAGTGTAATAACTAAGATAATGTTAAGTATTAGTATAGTTGATATTTAAGTTTTAGGACACTGTCTACTGTTAATTGATTTAATTGTTGTTTAATTGAGTCAAATAAATATTATTAGACCTAATAGCCTGCGCAAATAAAACAAATATAAATTACGACAATATTTAGTTACTGACAGACAGTGTCACTGTGACTGTGACTCAATGAGTCAATGACCAATGGCTACAAATTATGAAGATGACAATGATTATGAGATTTTGAACAAAAAATATCAAACATTATCATTTTTTGCACGGTAAACTAATTTTGCTGTCACTGATATTGATAGTAATAGTATTTGAGCAAGAATCTGAGCGGACCTGCATACCACCGTTTGCTAATTAATTATTAATGATTTATAATTAATCATTTTATTAATTGAAGTGAAAGACTTTATGATGGTAAAGCATCATTTTAAAAAAATTAAAAAGTGAGAGTCCGTACTCTGTTCTGTACTGTAAGTGTAAGTAAGACTGAACTGAGTATGAGTATAAGCATAACAGTAACTAGTAACTTCAGTTCAGTAGTAACACTTGTAGTAACAGTGACTCACTCATGGGATATAAAAAAAATTGTCCCTGGAAAAAAAAGCCTGTTTGAGTGTTTGCAAGCATCGTCACTGTGGTTGTAAAACAAAAACCAACACAAAAAAAACAAAACAAAACAACAGAAAAGAGAATTCTAATTCAATATTTAAAATGGTAGGAAATGTTGTGATTGGGGTTAAATGTGATATCCATTTTTGAATAACCATGAGGTCATACTTTTATATTTATTTTAAAAATTCAAATATTGAAATAATTTTTTTTTTTTTAAAATGATGTAAGAAAGCATCAATGAAAAGCTATAAATATTTAATTTTGCATTAAACTCTCCTTTTAGCCAATGTTTATAAAAAAATGCAATTTACCTTTTATTTATATATATATATATATAATCTAGAATTCCATTTTTATAATTAATATTCTCTACAGAACACACAAGGTCTCAGAGTCAACAACACATTGAGGTAAGGTTGATTTTTTAAAGTTTTTAGAAATTCATTTTGCTGAGTGTTTCCATTTTAAAAATTAGAAAACTAATATTACTGTTTCTATTTATAAAGATTTTTATGCGTTGTAACGTTCAGCAAATCTGTGTATGAGTGTGTTCATGTGATTCAAGTTCAAGCAAATGTCAACCTTAGTTAAAAACTGAAAGTAACTTTAGCATCTTTTCTCATAAATACAATTATTATTTTTTTTAAAAATAATTATGCGTTCATTTGACAGAAGAAGGATATTTTAAAATTTTAATTTTAAGGCAAATAATTAATAATTAGTTGTTAATAATAAAAAATAAATAATTATAATTAGTAGACTAATGCTCATTCTGTTATCGCCCTTCAAATGCAATTTTTCTCTCCACTTAAAATTGTTTCTTTAAAATACCCTATTCTAATGCCAAATTTTGTGTAAGTGATTGGACTAGATTATTTTTATCCTGTCATGAATTAAAAATCATGTCCAATTACATTTAATTATGTAATATTTTCTTTTTTTACAAATAATTGTCTCTGCTCTAACACAATCTCTCTTGCTCACACAAAGCAACAACTTTAATTTCACATTTTAATAACCACTTAGACCAACAACGCCAAGTTATAATTATGGCCAAAAGTACAGTGGAAAAATTACATTCACTAACACAAAAAATAAAAACATAATGACATGATGAAATAAAAACTTCCCCACATTGCTTCTTATTCTGTAATTATTTACATAAGCTGAGGAAAAGTTGTTGTTTTTTGTTATTTAAACCAAAACAAATAACTTTTTCAATTATTAATTTTGTCTAAATATATTTTAAAAAATTAAATGCTGATTTATTTATGTTTTTGGCTTAAAATTATCATTTATGTGTAAATTGCAGGAGTATCCCATGAATACTAGTCCAAGAGGTCTGGCTTTTATCATCAACAATGTTAAATTTGATCATTTTACTCTGAGAAGGGGCAGTGATGAGGACATGAAGATGATACATAAAATGTTCAAGAAATTAGACTTTGACGTTACAATGGAAAGTAATTTAACAGGAAAAGTAATATTTTAAATTTACAATCTAATTTTTTGAGTTAATGTGTTAAAAACAATTATCTTGATTCTTAGTGAAATAATGTAATTTTTAAATATGATGCCAGGACTAATTAACTAAGAATTTACCCTATTAGGTGTCTGGACTAAAATTTGAGATCCAAAGCAAACCCATTACACATAAAGAAAACCAAACAATGATATTAAAAAAATTTATAGATAAATTGTATTTTCCTTAATGATTAAGTTTATCTTAGCATTTTTAAAATAAAAGTATTATTATATTATAGGAATACATAATTTACGCATTACTTTGAGATTCGCCATACATAAAAGTGAAATTTATATTTTATTAACAAAACAAAAATAAAGTCCTAAAATTGTAAATCATTTTTCTTCAAAATTCTGAATTGTAAGTTATAGACTAACATTATTGTAACATCTTTCAGCAAATGAAAACATACTTAGAAGCATTTGCAAAATATGAAAAACTTGAGTCTGTGTCAGCCATGTCTGTGGTCTTGTTGAGTCACGGCACCGAGAATGACTGCATATTTGGAACAGATGGATGCTTAAAGGACAATCAACCAGTAGTTGGAACATTCATCTCAAAATTTGAACTTGGACAGTTCTTTACAGCTACAAAATGCCAATCTATGGCACACAAACCTAAACTGTTCATCATTCAAGCTTGCAGAGGAAGTAAGTTTCATTTATTTGTGTATATATTAATTAAGGTTTTCAATCGTTAACCGGTCCTCAGTTTAGGACCAGTCCCGTTTAATCGGGACAGTTTAACCACAACTTCAATTATTCAAAAATTGGCTTATTACCTGGAGTTAAATTTTTTATTGTGTTACGGTAAATACCAGAGCCAACAATTTTTTTTTAATTCGCTAAATTGACAAACCATGGAACGGCCCCAGGCGAAAATTTGATCACACTCTCTTTGTTGGTTGTAAAAAAATAAGGAAAAATACGGACCGGAAAACTGTCTTTTTTTAACGGTTTACCAGTCCTCAAAAACGAATTGACTAGACAACATTTGATAACACGCCGTTTAATACTTTCATTAAATAAAATTAAAAATTGAATATTAATCATTACAATTTACTTCTTTATTTTTCGGATGATTTTTTTTAAAAAAGTGTTTAATTATTTTTTTATTTATTTTTTTTTTGCTGTTTTGACGTTAGTCCGGCAGAGGTCAACACTAGCGCTGGTACTTAAAAGGCCCATGAATGTCAAATCATACAACGTGGGGTGAAAATTTTTCATTTATAATACATAGTAAAAATATGGACTGACTGTTAACCGGTCTTATTTTAAATGGTATAACTGGTCTTCAGAAACTAGCGGTCTATATATATATAAACATGTGTGTGTGTA
>MUZC01002318.1:393740-405559 GCA_002072015.1 Radix auricularia | reverse complement strand
TGGGGGGGGGGGGGGGATAACGGAAAAAAATAAAGGTCGCAGACTCCTGCCGCGAGTGAACAAAACTGCGGTTACATCACAAAAGCTTTGATGTCAACATTAAACGACGCAGGGTTACAATTTCCTATGTTCTCTTGTGAATTCTCAAACTTAATTATTATAATTATATTTAATTTTCGTGTCTTGTTAACTTACGCCAACTGGCGTCTGATAGCCTATCGACCGGCACTTTGAGAAGCATTGAATTTTTTTTTTAAAGTCATTAAATAAATTTTAAGTGACCAAATATTTCAGTGGAAGTTTTATGTAAAGTTACCCTTTCGATGTGACGTCACATTTCTTCAACCCCCCTCCCTCCCCCACGTCTGGCATTGTCACAAAAGTGGGACCCCCCTCCCAGGTGCGTGACGTCATTTATGGACGGCCCCTTAGGGATATTATGTTTTTCACCAATGCTCATCAAGCTTATTCATCTTCTGCAATTTTGGCAAATAGAGACAAAGGTTGATTAATCAGTTCAGTAAAACAAGTCTGGAGGTTTGCAGCCTAATCTTTGTAACCACTAATCACATTACTGGTTATCTGACCAATTTGATGGGGGTTTCTATTGACTGTTATAGATATTCTGTAATTTTTTCTGTGTGACCTTGCAATATCTTAAAAGGCCTACCCACCCATACTGGAATAGTTTATGCCCATTTTTGTTTCCATTAAATTTCATTCTCTTGTTTTCGGACTCATTTTGGCTTCAATAATCAGAAATTTCCCCAAAATTTGCCAAGTAAGACATGTTTATACAAATTTTAACCCTAAAAAAAGGATGCATATACATGCAAATCAGGATATATGATTAATTATTATTTGCATAAATTTTGATTTTTCAGCTTTCTTTACAAAAGTAATATTCATTCATTCCACTTCCCGAAAGAACATACATCTTTTTATATTTTAAACTTATTTATTTTTATAAATTTATTTGCAAAGTAGATACAGGAAATGTACAAAGTTTCTGAAACCTTGGCATCAATAGTCTTCAAAATCTTTTAATTAAATAAAAGTGGAATGTTTATTTCATTCTTTGAAGTACTGGTATATTAAACCATAGTACGTTGAATATTTTAAGGGGGAAAAATGTGTGCTTATTAATCAATTACTCATTTTCGTTAGCTCAATGTTAATTCAGTCATAATAATGGCTTCCATACCAAAATGTCCGATTCTGCAATTTTTAGGGTAGTGCTGGAGTCATCTAAATAGTGTCCTATTATACAGTTTAAGGAAGAATTGCCCTAAGTTTTATATTAAAAAAAAATAATTAAATTATAGTACAGAAATCAGTAATTGTGGTAAATTTTTGTTCAAACATGTTTTTCCAGTATTATCAAAGTTTAATGAAACAGGGGCATGACATAATTGAAATTTTAAAAATAAAAATCAACTTAAAAAAAAAAAAGATTATAAAAAATATCAGTTATTAAAAGATCATCTTTCCCTAGCCTTTGATTTATTAAAATTTTTTTACATAAATTAATAAATTAGAAAGGGTGAATAAGTTTTAAATGTCAAGAGCAAATGCAAATGATAAGCAATCAGAAGATCAAACAAGTATAAATTCAAACCCACACATACAAAAAATAATAATAATCTGATTCAACTTTCAAATTTTATATTTATTTCTGAAATAGTCTAGTCCTAAATCTTTAGTCTTGTCAAAATAAGTCTAGGATATTTTTCACCAAATGCTTATTCAGTAAAATTGGTTCAAATTCAGGCTGTGTGAGGTGTAGTCTGAATAAGTGTCTTATAAGAAGCTAGACATATTTGTCAGTGTCAAGATTTACTTTAAGATTCCATTCCAGTTTAGTAGACATTTATTTTAAACCAATTTTATGATGTCAAACATATGGATCACGCCATTTAAGATTAACAGCAGAGGAATAAACAGGCTTTTCGACCAGACTTCAATCTGAAACAGACCATAGTATGAGTTTATTTTTTTTGAAATTTGTGATTTTTATTAAGACATTGAGGAGCAACTTAATAGGCTACCAATACCACCATTACAAACTATTTTCTGTATTTTTATTATTGCTCCTCAAAAAATATTATTACACATATTAATTTAATTTTGAGTTACAATAATTTTTAACAGATAATAATATCTTGCATGTCTTCCCTTATTTCTCAAACTGTGTTACTCCCAACCCAGAGTGACAGGTAGATTGATTATAAAAACTTAAAATTATGTGCTCTACATATCTCCTTGCAATACAATAGAAACATTATTACAATGTTATTACTATTTTAGAATGCACAATATTTTTGTTGGGGTTAGGACCTAGTCTATTTTTGTTAGGGGATTTAGAATATAGAAAATGTTCAGATAGAGCAGTTTGATTCACCCAATAAGACAAAACTTATTCTGTATCACTATTTGATGGATGGACTCTAATCAGTGTTTAATTTCTCATTCTTATGATTATTCAAGTTCTGTCCAATCAAGTAATAGGCACAAACACTGAGTTTTCAAGTTTAGTTTTCTTTCCGAAGTTTTGATTTTTTTAAAGAGAAAAATCTAAGTTCTAAAGAGACTAGGTGTAGTCAAATTAAGCTGTATACCAGGGTAGAAACGATGAGTTTTTAAAATAAATACCTCCTAAAAACATTTTGATTTAGAAGAGTGACAGAGAGTTAGGGTAACAAAGGCTTTAGAGCAAAATAAAAAAAAATTTCAAAACGAGAGGTGCATTCAAAACAAAAGGTGCATTTTTCAACCGACCTGAATTTAATAACATTATAAATACACCATTCTATACTCTATGGTTTACAATGAGGTTTGGGAAATCACTTCACAGGCCAAGTATTGATTCCATCCATTCTATAGAATGCTAAGGCACAGTGGATAATGACTTATGTATTACATACTTTGACAAGAAATGTCTTGGATTTAGTAGAATGCTTCCAGAAATAGAGGAAATATAATATAGCAATTGCTAATTGGATTTAACCAATAAACAAATAACAAAAAGTAATTTAATCTACATATCCACCAACAGTAAATTTTTTAGCAGTCTGAATTTATAGTAATAATCTCTGCATGGAGCATATCTGGAAACTTTGTGTGACTAACCTAAAAATTGTCATTGTTGTTGGTTTTTTTGTGCTACAGTCTGAATTTATCATATTTTCTTTTACATGAAGCATATTTACTTGGAAACTTTGTTGCTAATGCACTTGGCAAATCCTTGTCTTGGTTCAGTAAATGTTTGTGTGGCCTTGTTTTAACTTTATTGTTTGCATATGGATAACTTTCAAAATAAGATCAATTTGACAATAAAAATCAGAACAAGTCTTAAAGTAAAAATCATTAACTATCCTTATTTTGTTGTTTGTGTGTTGAAACTTTCTGTTTCTGTTGACAGATATAGTAGAAACCGATGAATATTAGTTAGGCTTGTGAATAATTACTGAAAGTAGATGTAAATGGAATGCCTCTGCAATCAGGCTGGATAGAAAAAAATGTTATTTAAAATGAGTATACGTGAGCCCGACAGGACACCACAAAACTACAAATGTTTCAGCAAAAATCATGTGTCTGCAACAAAAAAATAAAAATTATATCAGTAAGAAAATAAAACAACACTGCAGCTAAGGTTTATGGTACTGTTATTTTAATTCAGACCGCAGCAATAATAGATATTACTAACTGTTATATTTTGTAATAAAAATCACAATCCCATTCATGCTATTGTATAATTTTAATAAGACCATTCAATATGGAATCCCTAGATTTCGCTGCAAACAAAGACATAAATAGCAAGTGTTTTTATTATTTTTAGGTTTGTAAAAAGAATTTATTTTTTCATTCTCCCCTTTTTGTCCAGGTGTCCTATGCTATAAATAAATTGGTTAATGGTCCAGGATCTGATAAATCAAACTTCATTCTCCTTACTGACTAACATCAATGATTTAATCATTTTCATCTTTTTTGCGCATATTATCTAATTTTAAAAAATCTCTCTAAGTTATTTTTAAATAAGTTTTTTATTAGATTTTTTATGCACAAGGTAAGATGAAAACTATTTCTTCTCTTAATATAGGTATTATCCAGTTCAATTAAAAATCATTAGCAAAATCTTATTTAATTTTTATTTTAGGTCCAAAGTTCTTTTGGAACCCAAGCACTAACAAACAACATGATGACCATGCCTGACTGTTCAACTCAGCTACTAAAAAAGTGGTACTTGTTACCATCACAAACTTAAATAACCATAGGACTGAGTCCTAAATATAGATATTAGGGGTGTCAAACTCAATCACTCAGCAGGCAATTATTCAGCAGGCCAAGACACAGTCAAGGTTGGGGAAAACAATTCATTTAACTTAAAACAGTTAAAAGATTAAAGATAGGGTGTCCCAAAATATGTATACACTCTTTAAATGACCATAACACCAACATTTATTATAACACAGCAAAGTTTCAGAAATCATAATATTGTGAACAAATGTAGAAACAAGCCAATTATTGAAAGTGTTCAAATTGATTGGCATTGTTGTCCATGCACAGCTGACAATGATCACTGATTGAATCCAAAACGTGCATAATTATATCAATTGGATTTATGAAACTTTCCTTTTTATTATAAAGTAGCAACAAAGCCCATCAAAGGACATTCCGCCATCGTTTCGGTAACACGTTGTACCTCCTATCCAACCGCTGTCTCGACCTGTCATACATGTGTATCATGTCAAAAATACTATTCATTATAGTTATCTATATATGTAATTCTCTGCATGGTCCAACTATGCCAGACAAGCAGTAGCACCCCACCGACCAATCAGATTGCAAGAAAAGTTAATTCACTGCGTGGTGGGTCAGGGAGGCCAACGATGCATTCAATTGAGATCAAGTAGTTTATTCTTTCCGAATATCAGAAAAGCATGTATTTCGTAGTGTAGTGGTTAGTACATTCTCATAGCAAGCGGAAGGTCACAGGTTCAATCACCAGCTAAGGCATTACTTTTTAAAAAATTTTAAATGTTTGTGTTTGTGTCGTTCATTTCCAACTTTCTTTTCAAACATGTGCCATCCCTATATTACGTACGATTAAAAAATCGTATTTTTCGTACCCCCTCCCCCCTGTTGCACTCCGTACATTTTTGGGACCCCACCCCCAATGCGTACGTACAAATTCGCTAACCCTCCCCCCCCCCACACTCACAGGTTGAAAAATTACTTTTACCCAGAGTCGAAATATATTGGGTTTACTCTTTGGGACAGTCCATAAATTACGTCACACGCCTAAGGGTGTGGGGTCAAACATTTGTCACCATTTGTGACGATGTGTGAAGAGGGTCAGGGGGTGTTTAAGAAATATGACGTCACATCAAAATGCGCAACTTTAAATAAAATTTCCTCTAAAATATTTGTTTGCTTCAACTTATTTAATGATGTCTTTGATGGCTTCACACGTGTTAACGATATTAGAGTGCAGCCTTACTAAATACATATTTAAATGATATAAAATAATTTGCAACATGCTAATTAGACTAATTTTCAATAAGAAAATATGGCTTATATACCGTTATGTTTATATAACGGCTGAGACAACGATAGGCGAAAGAAAAACTTCTACTAATTTAAAGAAATGGAAATATAAATCAGACGAATATGTGTGAATGTTTGGTCTGAATCAAATATTAATTACTTTTGAATCATTAAAAGTTCAGAATTTCCTTAGCATTAAATTATAAAACCTTATTGCATATTAGTCTTGACTCAGTCAGTCATGGATGCCGTTGAAGTCTGAGCGATTTACGTTACTAGGCTTAGTATTATGGAAATTAATTTTTTTGTGCTTATGTACGCATTCAGTGGAGACCCCCCTGCCCCCCGTACGCATCCATACGCAAAATGCCATTTTTCGAAGAACCCCCCCCTGCTTGCGTACTGAATATATTGATGGCCCCTATGACTTTGCAACACAGCTGTTCATTCGCGTTGTTCTGATTTCTTCGTGATGTAGTTTTGTCTGTTCTCCCCACCTCCTTAATTTCTTTGCACTATTTATGAGCAACTCTGTGGCGTATGCTATGCTGCGGGCATCTAGTAATAAATAACCCATAAAAACAACGTTTTTGACTATAAATCCAAATGCATACCGCTCAAAATAAATAAAGTCTTGAAAAAAAAAATTGCATAAAAAAATAACTCGCTTGAACGTCTACAGAAACTTGTTCCATATGTAATTGAGATTTAATTTTTCTGATCGGCTGTAGTATTCTGTAGGAGTTATAGGGACCAATTGCTATTGATGACCTGACAGAAAATTGCCTTTTATTCATTTATAGAGTGTATACTGTTTTTGGCCCAAGGGTCAAACCTCATGTAAAACAAACTGGGTCATCTCTTGGGGAAACAAACAAATGAACTCTGCAGGTGATAACTGGTGCCCAATTTCATTGCAGGTCCATCAGAAAATGTATAGGTACAGTTTCCACATCTATGGCCAAAGGGGTATGAAACACCTCAAAATTTATCTGTACAAAAAATGTATCTTCTATTCCTGAGTGAATTAAAACATCATACTCATACTCATACCAAATTCAGTGTGAAGTAAGCTAAGTTTTTCAGCTTGTGAAATACAAATAGTTCTGATTTTGATTAAAATTGTTGGGCAACAAGAAAAAGTGAGACAAAGTGCACAGGTCAATTTGTGTCTGACACAAATGCATGTTCTCTGAAATACTTTGTCTGCATCATGCATACCAGTGATCAAGTTGTCCCATTACAGGAACTGCAGGTTCAAGTTGATGAGATGAGTGTGGTTATTTATGTGAGACAGAAATTCCACCTCACATCACATTTTATCCTCCAAAAAACTCCAATTTTTGTTTATAGCTGCCCTTGGGAATTTTGATTTGAAATTTATTTTATGGGGCCATTGAAGTACTTCTGACAAAAACTCTCTCATGCCAGAAATAATTGTTCACAGGTCAAGGACTCGTAGGTCAGTCAATGGGGTACAGCAGGCCGCTGTGTCTTGGGAGCTTCGAGTTTGACACATGATCTATATTATTAATATTGAGACAGTGAGATCTTTAATATGCTCACATTTTGTTTAAAACAAAAATGACTGTAGTAACAAAAATTCTCAATTACTTTTAAACAAAATTAAATTCTTCCAACAAACATTCCAAAAATGTGTTACAAATTTTAATCATTATTCTTTCTGTTCTGCTACATAGCTCAATATAAATTATTATTACATTGGAAAATTTCCTTTTTTAGTTAAAAGATGCATTAGCATTTTAAAATACTTTTTTAAGTAGGCGGACAGATCAATTTAAATGAGCTGAAGTGTAGATATCTGAATTTTATAAAAACATAAATTTTAAAAATTCAATTTCAAATGATTTGAATTTACTAATTTTTTTTTAAAATACTGTACACAATTTTTATGAACTTCAACTTTAGTAGAACCCAGTTATCTCCATCAACTAACCAACCCTATTCAGTTGGAGTTTTTATGTGGAGCAGCCAAATTATCTTTTGTCTTTGCACTTTCTCATCAATTATGTAATTTCTTTTATGTTGCTGAACACAATACCTTTAGTACATAAGAGGGCAAAATTGTCCACTAAACATCAGTTATCATGCTGATTTGCCCGGGAAGTGAGGGTGATATGAAAGTGCCTTTGATTTCACCAACTGATGTGGGTGGATTGTTGCTGAATTTGTTAACACTCTCTTCCTATTTAATTTCTAAGTCTTTTCTTTGCAATCAAGTATGTTTATTTTAAGTCATTGGTTGTTGGCAAACATGTATGTTTGTAGCATGACTATCACTTCATTAAACAATTCACCTATTAATACTGAAATATATGATGATTATGCTCAATGATTATTTTATATGGAATTCAATAATATAATAATCCTTGCTGAGTTGTTTTCATAAATTAATCAATGTGTCCTGTGCAAACTGGTTGCTTAAAACATGTCAACTAATGCCCCACAAAAAAAATTAAACCAAACTAAGGAGTTAATAGTGATGATAAGAGAATTAAAAAAAAAAAAAATTTTAAATTTTTTCATTCATTTCAACTTGCCAGATATTACTTAAATTGAAATCTGTTTAAGACACACCAAATATGTACTCCCCATAATATACCTAACCATGAACAACCTTATAAAACATTACAATTTACTGTGTGTAGACCAGTTGTTATTGGCCACCATTTATTCAACCTTGCTATGACTCCTCTACTACTGAGTTTCATTCATAAAAGATGATCACGTGGAAAATATTTTTAAACATTGCTTTATTACTTCGTCAAACTAATAAGGGCAATGCTGTTTCTTATTTATTAGTGCACATCAAGCATAGGATAATACTTTGCTGCCATATTGGTTTTTTTTAATTTATCTCATCTTTGGCAACTGAGACTCTTTTTGTGACATAACTGGGTTCTACTGTATATTATTATATATTTAATCTTAAAATTACACTGGAATTGTACATTACCATTGTGTCTATAAATTTGAGAGATAAGCTTTAATATTTTTGTAATTATGAAATAAACATGATGGTATATGTGTTTTCTGTAAATCTGTTACTAATATCCACTGATTTTGTTTTCTTGCTTTACATGTTTTAAAACATAATTACGCCTATAAACTAGTTCTGAAAAACAGCAAATGTATTAATTTCTGATTACTCTGGGTCAGACATCTAAACAGATATACTTATGTTTTTTTACATTAATTTTTAAATCTAAGGATTTCTTGAGAGGAAAACTTTCAAACAATTTTTAAAACAGTCCATTCTTCCACATTTCTTCATTTTGGTGTCAGGTATACTTAATCAATAAATAGTACAGAATTCAATTTCATGTCAGTAATATAACAAAAGCATTTTCCAAATACAAATATTTTCCACTTTATTGGAACTTAGCATAAATTACAAGACCAGAGAATATTAAGTTTTAGACAACAGATTGGAAAGGTTACTGAAACATCGCAACCCTGCCATTAAACGCTATTCCAAAATATTAGAAAGAAAGGTGGGGTGGGAGAAGCTTAACACAAGGCTATAATGAAAAGAGTACTAAAAATATTACTAAATACTTATCACATTTATTTTTTTTTAAAAGTATAGACCTAAGTGTAATATTTTGCCAATACAATCATTTAGACTAATATGTTTAAATTAATAATTTTCTAGTTGTGTAATTGCTTTTTTTCTTCTCTAATGAAATAAATATCATCCCTATTGCCTTTAGTTAAATAAATCACAATGTCAAAAAATATTACACCAGGAACTTTTTATAGAACATGCGCTTAACATATCACATTATTTACTTAATTTAAGATGGAAAAATAGTCATGCTTCAAACTAAAAATAATTGGGATGGCTATACCATCAAGTTATGAACTTCTTTAATTTTTTGTTAAAGAATCAAATAAAAAGATGAAAACAGCAAAATCTTCAAGAACTCTCCAAACATCTGGGAAAAAATTACTTGGGATTCTTGAAATTCTTGCCAGCAAATTTAGCGGCAGCGCCAAGCTCCTCTTCAATTCTTAAAAGTTGGTTATATTTTGCTAATCTCTCAGATCTGCATGGAGCTCCAGTTTTGATCTGGAAAAAAGAATTGATAGATTTTTTATTAGGACTACAACTGGGTTTTTATATTTATCAAAATACTTTATATTAAATAATTCAAGTAAACTAACGGCCAAAATTTAACTGCTGGAGGATTTTGGTGAAATTGTTTCTAAAAAAAAAAATTTAATGTGGAAACTGAACAACTTTCAGCACATTTTTTTCCCCTTATGATTTAAAATGCTTTATAATATTTCTAAAGAAGTTTTAGAGTCTAACCTGTCCTGTGGACAATCCAACCACCAGATCTGCAATGAATGTGTCTTCTGTTTCACCACTTCTGTGGGAGACCATGACACCCCATCCAGCTGTCTGAGACATCTTGCAGCTAAAATATGTTAAAAATAAAAGATACAGTAGTCATTTTTTTATTAAGATGAATATGCTGAAACTCACTTGTATAGCTCTTGATTGGCCATGCAAAGTAAAAGCCTAATTTAATTCAATTACTTCCTGTTGAAAGAGTTTTTGAATATTTATTTTTATTGGAACAACATTTTGGTAATAATTATTAATTTTAGCACTAAAATAAGTTCAAGTAAATTGGTGGAAAACAGAAGTTAACTTTACATGAAAATTATGGGGTTTTGGGAGGCTGGGGTTCTTTAAAAAGTAAATATTGGATTACCCAATCCATCTCTCCCTCAATAAATTATATAAATATAATTTGCTTAACTCTTAATGTGTTAAAGCGTTGTAATGCTCTGCTGACCGCTATTACCAAAGCGTCGTAAAGCGTCCCTAGATAGCACTCTCATTAGAAAGTAAAAATTCTTCAATGCTTGAAAAATGATGTATTTGACTTCCGGCAATGGTGGCCGTTGCCCGCGCTAGTGTTATCGCTCGATTCGCGAAGTATTTTTGGTAATTTTTACAGTTTTTTTTTTTTTAAAGATGCGATTTTTCTATACTCTATTATAAAAATAATAGTACTAAACTACAGGTAAATATAGTATTTAACCCAAGACAGTGTTTTGGATGCATAAAATAACCATTCTTAGCCTAAAAAATGAAGTCAGAATGACAAAAATAATATAAATGGATCTACGCAATTTTTTAACTTCATAACCAATTGATCGCAATTCGGGAAATTCTTATAGGAATGAGGGGGAAACCTTATGGCACATTAAGAGTTAAAATTGTGGTCAACTGAAAAAATGACTTACCACTTTATCTGACTTTAAAGGTAAATTTAAGCTCAGATTAAAGATTAAAAAAAACATGGCATATATATATTTAAAAACTCATGAAAATCATATTAAACTTACGCATCAATAGCTTCTGTTACTGTTCCAATCTGATTGACTTTAAGAAGGAGAGCATTGCAGCCTTTTACATCAATGCCCTTTTGAACTCTTTTGGGATTAGTTACTAGCAGATCATCTCTGTAAAAATATAATGTACATCATTTTTTTTTGTTAAATAATGCACAACAAAGTACAGTGGAAGCTCTCATTAGGTAGTCCAAACTGATTTTATTTTTTAGGATTTTATAATTTTGGTGTATTTCATTTTGTAGTACTTTTTATTCTAAGACATTGGGAAAAAAATTACTGAGTTATCTTAAAAAACAAAAAAGTTATGCTATTTTCAAATTTTTTGAAAAAAGGCCAAAATCGGCATTTTTTCACTTTTCAAAAAAGGTCATTTTCAAAGACTGGTATTTTCTAACATAATTTACTGAGATGTCTAGAAATTGGTAAAGTTACAACAAAGTTTATAATTAATAAGCCCAATTTTTTTGAAGCCTCTACATTGATTCATTCAAAAGTAAAAAAATATTTAAAAATTGAAAACATCAATTTTTTTTCATTTTTATTTTCCGACCGGAAAAGTGTAAAATGCACAGTTTCAAAAATTCATATAAAATGAAGGAACTGACATAAATAAACATACCATACATCAAATTAAAGGTAATTTTAACAGGAACAATGAGTAATGTGAATCAATAGCATTGAAGTACATTTACGTCCATTAAAATAAGTTCAAAGATACCCACCCCATTAAATTTTCAAAAATTGAAGTTTTTAAAAAAATTATAAAAAATGCTTGGCAAAACACTATTGAGCCGAAGGCATTTCAAAATGTTCTCAGATGAATCTAATTATAAAAAAATGAAATGAGAGAAATCTTATTAATGCTTAACCCCATTAAA